>APFE030663911.1:17234-33813 GCA_000404065.3 Pinus taeda
ACTTCCTTAAAAAAATTAACATTAAATAAATTAAATTAAGAAGATAGCCTCAGGATCTAACAATTGTTAATCTTCTACCCATCATTTGTTCATTTGCATTGAGATTATTAGGCATTCTTTCAATTTTTATGGCCTCTTCAATGCACATGTGATGTTTAGTTTTTCTCCATATTCTGTTAGAGCTGAGGATTCTCCTATGTTTGTTGTCACCTGCATGCTTATGAATCTTTTGATTTATTGGGCCGCCAATCTCACCAATGTAAAGAGTCTCACAAGAATATGGGATGACATAAACACCTTTCATGTCAATCTCAGATAGATCATAGATCCTAATGGTAACAGTCATATAACAATGTTACTTAAATTTGAATATTTTCCCATTAGATTGAAATATTTTTGACTAGAAATCTTTGGAAAAAATGAGAATATGACGGAGTTTTAAATGTTTCAAATTTTATAATGGAGAATATTGTTCCTTAAAGTTTTATTTAGATGAACATTGTTCATTAAATTTTATTTAAATAAATTGAAATCAAAATTTTGATTTTATTTTATCAAAAATGTTTATTTTCATGATAAATATATGATTTCTTTAAATCTACAAAGTAAAAATAATGCAAACCAAATTTTCAAAATATTTTAAAACTTTCCAGCAATAAGCAATGCTTTCCTCTCGCTACAGTACCATGAGTATTGTTCTCAGTGTTTAGATTTTGTTCGGAAAAATATAGGGGTTTGAGGGAGCTTTTGGACAGGGAAAACCCAATGTAAAGACAGCCTTTCTGCAGCACAAAATAGGATGCAACAATGAAGATAGTATTCAGAAGTATTAATCTCAACTTGGGATGGATATTTTTAGCTGCAGAGCATGGACAAATTATTTTAGTCACTTTTCTAAATTTGTGTACAACTATCAATAACCTTATTTGACCAATTCTGGGCAAACTTTTGTACGAACAATCTATATCCCTTTGAAACGTTTGAATTGAAAGATACCGGAGCAGATACAGTGGTAGAGAATCTTATGAAACGCACAAAACTCCATGACAAACCCTCTGGAACTCTCCCACAGATTTCAAAGTCTAATTTGAAGCGTGGTAGTCGATCAATTCAATGAATGCGACACATTAAAATGTATGGGTTCACCTTTTGAACGTGCTGAATGCGACATTTGAAGTGACGTTCTCTGTGTTTTCATGTTGTTGAAACCTACCCATAACCCTAAGTATTTCAGAACAATGTTGGGCGCCATTTTCCCTACGTAAGAAAAAACTGGGCACCATTTTCAGCCCAGCTTCCTCACCTAATAAAACAGCGCATCTATGTTTTTACAAACGATTGAGTGATTGGCGTGCCTTCACCATTTAGCCATTTTCATTGGATTTTCAATTATAATGGTCATTTAGCCATTTTCATTGGATTTTCAATTATAATGGTTTTTAATACGAGTTGTTTTTAGTGAGAATTTTTAGAAGTTTTTCTGGTCTTATGTTTTTAAAATCTGGGAGGAATTTATTGAAATCACAAGTTTGATAGGTAACCACTGCGCAATCAAAGTGCCCTAGGGGTTTTTGAGAGTGTCAATCCATATATATATTCAAAACCCAGTTTAAATAACACAAATCAAGATTTTACCTCAATTTTTTCACAGAGTCCAAAAAGTAACAGACAACTCTTTTTTAATATTTATTTTGTATCTAATTATTAAAAATATATATTTTATACAATTATTGGAGGAATTATATATTTATACAATTATTTGGACGATGAAAAAACATGTCATAAATTGATAAATAATAAAGAATATTGTTTTTCCAAAGGAAAAAATTGTATTTCATTTAATCACAATTTTAAAATTAACTTATTTTTTATTTTATTATTATTAACTATTTTTTATAACTTATTAATTAAATAAAATTATTTAATAATAATTGAGATTAAAATTAAATTATTTTGATTTTTTATTATTTTAAACCGATCCACGAATTCAACTGTGTGCTATGGTTTGGGTGAACTTTGCATCCTTCCCTTGGTGCCTTTGGTTTTGGCCCTTGGGGCCCTGCCCACCATGGCGGTTCCGCAACAGCTTCCTACGCTTACTCCTTCAAGGATATAGTCTTTAGCTCGCCTCGAGACCAAGCTTCATTCTTCACAGAATTTGCCTCCAGCTCTGCCTTTTGTATGCCACCAGGAGGAAGCTCTAACAAAGATGAAAATGCTCATCCACAGCAAAACAAGTTGCTAGAAAGGAATGAAGATATAATGAATAGATCAAGCAAGGACACTCAGGCAGACAAGGGCAAGTTTGCAGGCTCATCCCTCCTTGCCAACGTCAATCCTTCAAAATCTCAGGAGCAGATGAAAGATCAGGGGAAAAAGACCAAGAATAACTGTAAATTTGCAATAGCCAAGAAAATCCCAGAACTAGAAATCCAGGACCTGGGGATAGCTGAATATAGAGAACACATGCAGGAGCATACAATTATATGCAAGTTCATGGGAATATGGCCAACTGAAAGAGCCCTGAACTGGTGGATTCAGAGCAAATGGACACCCAAAGGGGAGATCAGACTTCAGTTGGGCTCCAAAGGATTTTCCACAGTCATCTTTGACCTCCTATAAGATAGAGACAAAACTTTTTAAGGAGGACTCTATTTCTACAATTCATCTGGTGTATACATAAGATTCTGGAGGGAGAACTTCACACCAGAAAAAGAGGATTTCACTAGGGTTTCAGTCTGGGTTTGCCTCTACTCCTTACCAACCGATTATTGGGCTCCTTCAGTCTTAAAAGGAATAGGAGACCAGCTAGGGGAGTACATCAAAATGTTTGAAGGTACTAGAATGGGTCACTATGTTTCCTATCTGTGATATATATATTAGGAAAAAATAAATAGATATATATATATATATAATATAATATATATATATATACGTTTCTGATGCCCTGCAAGAAGCAATCAAATTAATCTTCAGGGATGAAGTCTGGCTGCAAAGTATAGACTATGAACAAATTCCCTTCCGATACAAAAAGTGTCATGAGCATGGGCATATTTTTTGAGATTGTCCCGTGAATAAAACCCCTCAAACACAAGACCAAGCAAATAAACAAAAACACAATGAAGGGTTCACCAAAGTAATCTCCAGGGAAAAGAATAACAAGAAAAAAGCTATCCCCAAGAATAACCTACATAAAGAAGCAAGCCATAATTAGTTTAAGGAACTTAACAATACCCAAGAGCAAAGAGACCCTAACGAAATGACAACAGTTGAAGTAAGAGAGGAAGAAATGCACCCAATAGATAGCGAACAAGACGAAAGGGATACAGGTAATACCAACAGAGGAAAGGAGCAGGCACTAGAGGATACAAAAATGCAACAAATAGAAACAAAGGATACACTAGAGGAAAACGCAGTAGAGGAGGCTTTGCAGGGGGCACACCTTATAACAATCGCAGAAGAATGGAAACAAAAAGGGATAAACAATATATCAGAACAACAACTACAAAAAATTGAAGGATCATATCTCCTCCATGAAGAACTAAAACTCAAAGCTCACTATCCAGCACAAGAAAGTACAGCTTCAAAATGCATATTAGCCAACATTCCAGTAGAAGAACTCAACCTCAAAGGCTCAAGTAGAAAATGAGGACAAAAGACCACCAGTTAGCTCCTTCAAGAACTAGGAGCCAAGCTAATCAATGAAGGAAAGGTAAAGGCTCTAAATCTATACCCATCTCCATGTAAATGAATTGCATCTCTTGAAATATAAGGGGACTTAACGGTCCCGAGAAGAAACACATTTTAAAAAGTAGAGTCCTATCTGATCATCCTGACATCCTTCTCATCCAAGAAACGAAACTGGAGTTAAGTCACCCTCCCCTCCTACTTCACTCATGCTTCAAGCCTTACATCTCCTTAGCTAATATGACCACTGGCACGGCGGGGGGCATCATGGCTTTCTTGAAAAATTCAAAATTTGATCTTATTTCCTCTCTGGCCACTCACCATTCCCTAATAGTGATCCTGAGAATCATAGGCACCAACGAGACCTTATGTGTAACCAATGTCTATGCCTTGCACAAGGTGACATACCACATCAAAATGCTCCAAATCACATCCAATCTCCTTGACACTCTGCACACCCCATCAAAATCTGTTATGAAACCAGCTCACAAAATTATAGAAAAGATAGATGAACGCCTTAGAAATTAGCCTCTTCGAGGGGGAAACCTCCTTTACATTACATAAATGAACAATTCTTGGATGATACAAATGAAAAGACCTCCTTTCTATATATAGGAGTCCAAGGGGTCATAACATAATCATAGCCGACATAACGATAATAATGTACGGGCACAATAATAACAATAGTGAGATTCTATGGGGCACAATAATAACAATATTGGCACTACATGGGTACATCAATATAATAAGTGGGTTGTACTAATAACAATAAGGGGTTACACTAGTAGTATAGGGGCTTAACATGCCCCTCTCCTTCAAAAAGAGTTGTCCTCAATGCTTGAGTTGTTCTTGATGTTTTTTTATAAAATTCTTGTCCTCCCATGTGGAATCTTCAGCAGGTAAGTTCTTCCACTTAATGAGATACTCTGAATTGATCGCTTTCGTAGCTGTCGGGTTCTTGTTTCTGTGACTGCTCTAGGTTCCAATATGAGTTTTCCTTCCTCTTCAATTTCTGGCAATATTGTTTGAATTGGGATCTTTTGTAACTTTTGAATAAGTGGCCATACTTCTTCGTCCTTCTTCCATTCATCCCTTGCTTTGTTTATCCAATCTGGTTGGATGATAGTAATAGCACAAAACAATGCTTCGACATCCTCATCCTTGGAGAGTCTTCCCATTCGGTAAAGTCACCATTTTTTAAGTGCATGTAGTATTGCCAACATTTCCTTCTCATAAATAGCTTGCTTGAGATGTAGCGGTAAAAATACCCAATCACCTACATCAAAACATTTTTCACTACGATGTTGTTCTACCTGTTGTTTCATTTGATTTTGCACTGAAGTGGCATTATCCTTTAAAAGTTGGAGAACTTGTTGTTGATGCTCGATGTGTTCTTTCACTGCTTGAACCTTTTTCTTCTTGATATGTCCTTCTATCTCTAGAGTTTGAGGAGTGGTAATTTCTTCCAATCCTTTACAAGATATGGCTGGATTCATTCCTTCTTTCTCGATGTGTTCTTTCACTTATTGCACCTTTTTCTTCTTGATATGTCCTTTCTTGAGAGTTTGAGGAGTGGTATTCTTTCCAATGCTTTACAAGATATGGTCCGATTCCTTTCTTCTTTCTCTAGGGTGGGGTCCTGGTGTATATCCTCTTCTTTTGATGTTTCTTGATCTTTTTCTTCCTCCTCTTCATATTCTATGTAAAATAATTTATTCTCAGCACACTTATGACCTTTAGTGCATTTTCTATCACAATTGTAACAAAACCATTTTTCTCTTTTTTCTTCCAATTGTTGTGGTGTAACCCTTGTAGGTTGTGGAAGGCTAGGAGAAACAACACTTCCATCTTTATAGTTGTAAGGGGTATGCTTCCTGGTTTCCATAATTTTGCTTTCCACTATGTCACAAATCCCTTTTACTCTTTCCAATTGTTGTGGTGTTGCTCTTTTTATCCTCATAATGTGCTATCATTTCCTCCATGAAAATTGACCATGTAACAAGTTGTTTACGAGAACAAAGCCCTTCATACCATAAAAATTGATTCGGTTATAAATATGAACATGCAATATATAACTTTTGTAATAGTGGTACACCATGTAGATCAAAATATTGCTCCATCTGAAGTATCCAATTTACTAAATCCTTGCCATCAAACTTCCTCATCTTTCTTTTTCTTGATTTTAGGAGCTTGATCTTGAAACGACTGTAACTCTGTACTTTCAGATCTTCAAGTTCTGAAATTGCGACTTGTGGTAGCCCTCTGCATCCTCTTTCCAATGCCACTAGTCTAATTCAAATTGGATTCTCCAAGGACGAGTTATGCAAAATCTCCCACAGTGACCTGATTATAGACTAGTTCAGTAGAGAAAACTTGTATGACGTGCCACGAGTCACTGTTTCTACCTTTAGCTCTGAAAAATAGATACAAGAAACTACAGTTTGTCCTCTTTCTTTACCTTCTTATGAAATTTCAATCAAATGCCCATAGAGAAAGTTATGATGATTTTCCTCAGGTCACCTGTTTGGAATGTAATTCAGGAGTCTGCAAAAATACCAACTTCCTCAGATCATATCTCCGCAAATATAGCGTGAAAAGCTCTAAAATTCAGACTCGAGGTTCAACACGATTTATTCTCATATGGGTTTTTTTTTTAGCTTCTGAAATGTCGTAGAAAAAAATTTATAGCAAAAATTCCACGATGACCTATTTGGAGCAGCGAAACCCTAGAATCCAAAGCTCTGATATCAAATGTTATGAAACCAACTCAAGAAAAGATAGAAAAGTTAGATCAATGCCTTATAATTCAGCCTCTTCAAGGAGGCAACCTCCTTTACATTACATAAATGAACAGTTCTTGGATGGTACAAATGAAAATACCTCCTTTCTATATATAGAAGTTTAGGGGGTCATAACATAATCAGAGCCGACATAACAATAATAATATAAGGGCATAATAATAACAATAGTAGGCTTCTATGGGGCACAATAGTAACAATATGGGCACTACATGAGTACATCAATATAATAAGTGGGTTGTACTAATAACAATAAGGGGTTACACTAGTAGTATAGGGGCCTAACATAGAATGGTTCACAAAATCATTCATCAGAAAAATTGCTAAGGACGTAGCCATGGGTGGATGTGTTACTGAGGAGCAAGCTATCACCCATGCTTAGTATTTAGACCTCATCTATTCACAATCTGGCACATTATATGTGATGTTACCTGATGCTCCGAGACCATCGTCAGATCTGACAACATTGAAGTCTCCAGATATGCCACCTGTTGATGGTTTGAATGGTTCCATGTCTCAGACTCTCGCGAAAGCTTCTTCAAAGAAGAAAGCGGTCTCAAACACTGGCTCCAATAGTCCCTCTAGGAATTCATCTGGTCCTGCTAAAACCTCTGAGGTTCATGCTATCCAGTCTACTAAAGCAGAAAAAACCTCTAAGGGTAAAAATAAGGGCAAAGGCAAGGCCAAAACTGATTCCTCGAAACAAGGCCCTCCTAAGTCATCTGCTGATGATGCTTCTCAAAGAAAGTTGAAGTATCTATGCTTGATCTGTGAGGAGGATCATTACACTAAAGATTGTCCCCTATGATATGAATTTTATCTCTTGCTTAAAGGGACCCCAGTTGTCTTAAAACAACCCTTTCCGTCTTAGCAGATCCAAATGGTGGACCAGCCTTAGTCTTCTGCTTCCATGGGTTCCCAAATTTTTATGATGAATACACCTATAAATGTGGCTACCATATCTAAAGATTATCAAACCTTGACATCAGGGAAAGAGAGTGAAAGTACCCCTTCCTCCTCTATCCTGTCAACCTCTGGTCCTCTCCATATAGAGCGACTTAATCCTGATTTCGTTGTCCGATCACCTTCTCGAGGTGTGCTACCCACTCGCTCTCCTTCACCCTGTTATTACCATTGGTCCCTTTGACAAATGGGGCATTGATTTTATGACATGTAACCCTCGTTCGGCTGGGGGGCATGGTTATATTATCATTGCCATGGATTAATTCACCAAATGGTTTGAAGCGATGCCTACATATTCTGATGACGGTAAAACGATGAGGCAAATTATCTTCAATCATATAATTTCCAAGTTTGGAGTGCCTCAAGCCATTGTCACAGACCATGCCTCCCATTTTCATGATTATATGATGGCTGAGCTGACTTGAAAATTGGGCTTGTGTCACAACAACTCAACTATGTATTACCCTCAATCCAATGGCCAAGTTGAAGTGATAAACAAAGTTTTAGTTACTATGCTTTAGCGCACCATTGGGATGCACAAATCCAATTGGAATCTCATGCTTTTTAAAGCTCTATGGGCCTACTGAACCTCGACTAAATATGTAACTGGATTCACACCTTTTCAGCTAGTCTATGGTCTAGAAGCAACCTTACCGATTTAATATGAAATTCCCTCACTCAAATTGGTTGTGGAATTACTCCCCGAAACCTCGCCTCAAGAAGAACGTCTCCTATATTTGGAATGAAGGGATGAAACTTGCCACCTTGCTACTTTAGTCATTGAATCACAGAAAAAGAAAGTTAAATCCCATTTTGATCAATCAGTCTCTCGCCATGCTTTTCCTAAGGTAGATTTGGTCTTGCTATATGACCAAGCTAACGATAAGTTAGGGGTAGGAAAATTCGAACCCATGTGGCATGGGCCCTATATTGTTAAGTGTGCATTACAAAAAGGGGCTTATAAGCTAATTGATTATGAAGGTAACCCTTTGAGTGAGCCCTGCAAAGGGTTGTACCTCAAAAGGTATTATGCATGAGTCATATCGCATGATTACTAGTGTACATACGTGTGTTATTCATTTTTGTGCAGTTTGGTTTGGTGTGTGTTTTTCAAGCAACTTTCCTGCTTATTATGTGTTCGTCTACTTGGCAAATGTATGTAACTCCTTATGTCGGTTTCATTGATGGTGCTTGCCGTAGTACCCAGAATCTATCATCCGCGGCATGGGCTACTGATGACCTTCATGGTGAGTTTATTGATCTTCAAGGTATTTGTTTAGGTCAAACAACTAATAACATTGTTGAATATAGCACAGTTATCGAACTCTTGTCAAAAGCCATTGCTCTTGACATTCGAGAAATGGTTGTAAACCTCGATTTGCAACTTGTTGTTCTTCAGCTCAATGGGCAATATTCTGTCAGAAACCTTCAGTTATTGAGAATTTATTTGTGTATTCGTCTCTTGGAAAGAAATTTTGATTATATCACATATCATCAAATTCCTAGGCATATGAATACATTAACATATGCATTGGCTAATTATGTTTTAGACAAACATTTACACAATATGTGAAAAAACATTGTATCATAGTAAACAGGAAATATAACATATATGTGTCAATAATGTTTGAGTGTAATACATCAAAATCAAAAAAATTAATATATGTGTTCCGATTACATCCATGGCTCATAGGCCTCAAAATTGTAAATGCTAAACTATGGACTACTCTACGTGGTGATCATGATAACATGTTACTGCTCGTACTACAGGAGTCAGTAATTTTCGAATCTGATTTGACACTCTCACTGTGTGCTTGATAATGGTGAGGAATGTCCTCGATCCATGCATACTCTAGGATCCCTCTCGTCAAGCCCTCCATATTTCAGGTAATCTCTTCTTCATTGTCTACTCCTTCTTGATAAGGATTGACCTCGAACTGTCGATCCACGTGTCTAGCTATAGGGGACATCCCTGTTGGTATTTTTGGTCCAACATCTGCAATTACACAGTCAAGATGTCATGAATACATATATGAAAAAACAATAAAAAACCAAAAACCAAAATTGTTTTTCTCACCTCCATCATCAAACTCTTCTCCCTCTGGGAGTGGCATGTCAAGATCAACGTGTAAGTCAGTCCTACTGTATGGCCAATCCTCCACCATGATCAACTATCATCTAAGCCACACAAAGAAGGAGGGCTTGTACGACATGTGTTGGCCCCCTCCAGACCTGGGCATCATCTCACTCCAACGGAAAATTCGTGGATCTTGTGGTATAGGGGGGTTCACCTCCACCAGCTGATAGTGGAACAATGGGATTCATTCCAAGAATAAAGTCACCAACATGGAGCCATATCCAAACTGCCTCAGATTTCCAACTTTACATTTGGATAACTGTTGTTTCAGGTTTACCTTCATGGCCTCCACCCAGTTGAAGATAGTGGGTGCCATGCAGCCTATGGCATACTGGAAATGAGACTTGTTGGACTCATGTAATGCTTGAGCCCCAGGTACTCGCTTATTGGTCAAGAGAACCTTCAATACAAGATCTTTTATGGTCATGATATCGATCTTGTCGCTTGTAAATTTCAGAGCTCGCGAGCAATGTTCGTCAAGGAGCATGTTTACACTCACCTCAATGGGTCTACCTCCATACAATTGGACTGGTTCCCCTCTGTGGGATAGTTTAGTAATGAAGTAAATGCCTGAAGTCTCTAGCTCTAGCTCTTGGTCATGGATCACAAATACCTCTTGTCCAATGTCCCATAGATTGATCAGGTATTGTAGTAGCTCAAGTTGAGCTCAAAGCCCCAGTGTAAGAAATAACTTGAGGAGCCCATAGTTCCTCAATGCATCCAGACATTTTGGATCTTCCAATGCCAATGAATCTATTCTTTCATGCTCAAGTTCTTTCCACTTGATCACCATCTTTTTGTGCCTTGATTTTCCTACAAATACCCTACATTTAGGTTAACATCAGTTTTTGCAAGGGACATTTCTAATTTAAAGCAATGAATTTGGGTGAAAATTGGAAAAAATTAGTTCTCTACACCGGTGCGAGTCCCCATGTTAAAAACCAACCCCCTATTGGCACGGTCCCATGCCTAGATCCTGTGCTGATTGAGGGGAATTTTTTTGCCATAAATCCCTCAAAAACCTTGAAAAAACGGTTAAATGCTTGAAAAGTAGGTATTAATACAAAGATTAGGGCATCAACTCTTACCTACAATAGACGATTTGCCAATTTACCTCCTAGATCCACAACAATCTACTCCTAAAGATTTAGGGCACAAGTGGGTAAAAATTGCTCCAAATGAAGTAAATGAGGTAAATGGTAAAAATGTTTTACTTTTTCCATTTTTATAAGTTTTTCACTCTGTTTTAAGGTTTTAAAAAGTATTTTTTGCCATTTTTCCTTAGAGATGGATAATGCATTTGCTTCTTGTGCAACAATAGGTGATGGTTTGCTGGTGGTGATGTGAAACTAGAGTTGTATTTAAGCTCTTTTTCTGGCTCATAAAAAATCAAATGAAAAGGTTGCCAAGTATTTTTCCCTTTTTGACTTGTTAAAAAAAAAAAACAGGGAATCCGCTTTAAGCTCTTTTCCGACTCTCAAAACATGAAAATATTGCCAAGTTCTTGTCGTTTTGACTTCGTAAATGGCTTCGAAATGTCGTTTACCCAGTACATGTTTACCGAGTATAAGTTTTCTACCTTTTCCAAATTGAGAGACAACTTTACAAAAAGGGCCCTTTTGGAGTTTTCTTTTCCATGTCTTGTTCAAACTCTCTAAACATGAACAAAATATTGAGTTTCTTCTTCTGTCGAACTCCTTAAAATTGAACAACATTAAATTCATCACCATGACAAACATGAGCTTCTCCTTCCTAGGGCCCATTAATCTTACTAGGTTGGATCTGTTTGAAGGATGGACTTACATTACAAGCATAGGCTCCCCTTCAAGCTTGTGATAAAAAATAATTGGGGTACCTGTCAGAAATGGTGGAGGAAAAACAACTGTGTTGGCAACTTGTCGCTCTTGAACATGACACTCTTTTGCTTCATGTTGGGTTGGGATATCCTCACTTCATCAATGACCTTCCTGGGTTTGGGCCGCCACTTTTTTCCTTTCCATATGATCTCTGCCATGTCATCATGACCTCCAATATTATGGATCCAAAAGCTGCCAAACTCTGGAGTCACGTCGCTAATATGTTCAAGAGGTAATCCTTCTGCAGTTTACACTCATTCTCGATTCTCTGTATCATCCTCTACAAAGTCTCACTGTATATCACCTGATAATGCAATATACTAAAGCAAAATACTAGATCTACTTCTACATCAAACTTTGCGGAAGCTTAATTAAATTGAGCTAGATCAATCAGAACACATATAACAGAGAAGAAGAAATCATACACATGAAACACATAAGAATACTCTAGGGAAAGCCTCAGCTAAAAACCCCAATCTCTGTATTATCATACAAGTGGAATTATCTCAGGATTACACAAAGCTTTAGCTCACAAGCTATCCAACTATTAGTACAATCCCTCATTGCTACTCATAGAAAGAATAGACAACACTTATGCCTTCCTTCAGTCCTCCAAGCCTCCTCTTTACTTTTGCAGTTTCTCCTGGGTCCTCCAGCTGCAACTTGTGTGATTCTCACCTCACACACAACACTGGCCTCTGAAATAACTGCGCGATCCTGAAGGAGATAATTCCTTCTGCATGGATGAGTTTCCTTTATAGGAAAATTCTTCCAACTGATAGTACATTGTCCCTTCCTTTAATTTCAATTAGGTCTTTCTCTGAAATGACATGCATGAGTTATTTATGAGAGAATATTCAGTTATCTGGAGAAGACTAGTTGCATGCATGCATGCATTAACTGACTGAACTCACAATTAGTTCCACAAACTGTGGGAACTAATCTAACTGGACTTAACTCAATTAACTGAGCTAACTAATTACAACTCAAATACAACTCATTCTTATCTCCTTAATTAAGGGATAACTTCCTCAATCAAAGGAATAATTGTTGCATGTCTTCACATAGACTTCATGTTTGATTTTCTCCAACTAATTAACTCAAGATGAATTAATTAATTATTTTTCAAATAAGTAGTGAGACTAAATTCGAATTTTAATTCTCAATTTTAATTCAGGGACTAATTAAAATTGGAATCTATCCTGAAATGCTACCTATAACAATGTTATTTTTAGCATTTTAGTTTTTTGCATTCCTTGTTGCTATTTTCAACATTTATTTATGAAAATAATGGAAAATGAAGAAAATAGAGGCCTCATTAATAAAAAGGCTTATGAGGATCAGTGGGCAAGACTTGGTTAGTTTAGCTTTGGAGCTCTCTCATTATTCTCTCTCTCTCATACTCTTGGAGACTTAGAGTTTTCTTGGAACACTCTTGGAGGCTGTGGCACACTTGGATTCTTGGAGCAATAAGGCAAAGGAAGAACAGGAAAGCACAAGAAGGCATCGACATCAACAACTACATCAGATTTGCTTGCAAGTATCGAGTTGCATGTATGATTTATTCACTAGTTTTGGCATGCATGGCACATGCATGAGGTTTCTTGGTTTTGATCTATCATTGGCATGGAGGATTGCCTAGATCGACAGTGGATTGCAAAGCCTTGCCATTTCCTGGATAGCCATGGTGATTATGGGTTTACTTTCATTGCTTTGTTTTTGTTGGTTCTCGTGTTTCCTTAACCTGGGTTGAGTTATTAGTCTTGGAAGCCCTGGTTGAACAAACGCTCTGGAAGGCCCTGTAACAGCTTTGGTTGAGTTACTAGTCCTGGAAGCCCTGGTTGAACAAACGCTCTGGAAGCCCTGTAACATCTTGGGTTGAGTTACTAGTCTTGGAAGCCCTGGTTGGACAAACGCTATGGAAGCCCTGGTTGGACAAACGCCATGGAAGCCCTTGGTGGGTTGAGTTACTAGTCTTGGAAGCCTTGGTTGGACAAACGCTTTGGAAGTCCTATATAAGTTGTGGGTTGAGTTACTAGTTCTGGAAGCCTAGGTTGGAAAAACGCTCTGGAAGTCATGTGTAAGCTGTGGGTTGGAAAATAAAATCGACCCTGAGCCATACTTTCTCTGACTTTCTTTAATGCTCCCCTTAAAAGAATCTTTCTCCTTATTCCATCTATGAACTTCTGCAGTGTTTTCAACTCCATCACCATGAGCAAATGGTGGTGGTGGGGATGGATCACTAGTCAGCGGTCCATCGTCTTCATTCCATAGATCTTCGGCACCGATCTTCATAAATCTATCAGAAAGTGCAGCAATTTGATCCTTGGGGGTCATGGGACCATGTGAAGGATCTTGTTTGGCGACGTTAATATTAAGAGTGGTATCATCATCATTTTTGAATATCTTACCTCTAAGCTGGGACCTGATTCGAGCCAAGTAAACCTGCCTATCTTGCTGCAAGAGCGTTTTTTCTTTTTGTTTGGCCTTCTTCTCATGCAATCTTGATGCAGGAGCATCCTGCTCAGAAAACCATTGCATTTTAGTAAGCATAGGGTCTTGTGTTTCAAGGGACTTGATTCCCTAAAGAGTGATTAATTATTTATTTTTCTATATTTTTATGAGGGTTGTATAATAGTGAGGATATTGTAATGAAATGTTCTCGTTAAGAGAGATTTCAAGAATAGTGTGTGAGTTAGAGGAACTAGGAGCTAGTCTCATGATTTTAGGGATTATATAGTTAGTCTCATGATTTTAGGGATTAGATTAGTATATTTAGGATTCAAGTGAAATTATTCAGGATCTGAACCAAAATTGGTTAACAGGATCCCTTTGTGTATAATTTGTAAGCCTCGAAGGCAAAAAGTAGCTAGTTAGTCAAGTTAGCTGGTTGGATAATTGGAGTGTGACGGTAAGCCTACGTGCATATTGTGAAACAGAGGCCACTGACATTGGAAATCAGGCCAAAGAGACAGAGAGTCTAAATATGTAATCATTTGTTCATATGTACATATACAAAGAATTCAATTTCTAATTGTGTAAGTGTGTAGCTTGAGTATTGGATGTTATGTGTGAATCAGAATTCTGCATAGTATATGTATGCAGGCAGATACGGGCAGAATATAGAGAAGACGAATGATACGGAGGATCGTAATGGATCTTGAATTTGATTGAAGGATCAAAGTAGAGCTCTAGAGGGACAATGATTAAAGAGAATGTGAAGTTAAGCTTAGGAGGAGTCGCGTAGCGGAATAGTGGAAGGACAAAACCATTGAAATAATCGAAACCATAGTGAACCATTGAAGGAATAGCGTAAAACCAAGTGAAGAGAAGAGAAGCAAAGTGAAGCATTAATACACAATAACCGTTGGATCTCACAGATCAATGGACAAGATTAAATCACAGCAAATGGAGCTATTGGTATCGCATCGCAAGATATCGTAGAATTGAATAAATCCCGACCGCAAGCGAGTTGTGATTGTGAAATGCAATCTTATTATTAGCCGTTGGATCAGGCGCTCAGATCAACGGTGGAGGACGACTGTTAATCTCACATCGCAATATGGTGTATGGATGGACCTTAGGCCACAAGGATTGCGATATGCGATTTACGATGTGATCGACAATTTGATCGCATCGCAAATGTTCCATAGTAGATGTGTTGTGACCCTTAACCAATGCGACATGTGATATGAGAGATGACCTGATAAGGTTATAAGCGTGGTTTATGTGATTTTAAGTCTGGTTGCATTATTGCATATCAGATAGGAAAGGAGGAAGGCATGTTAGTGTGATCACGAGAATTGCGACGATTGATGATCTGATGAGTGAAATCAATGGTGGGGAATAAATATATAAAAGTCGTGGTATGGTGGATAATGTGATCGCATCCCACAGATCGGGAAGTGTTGAAAGCATATGTTTAAGAGTCTTGGAATCCTGCGATTGCGATGAGGGCATGCATAGGGTAATGTGCAAAGACCGAGTGAAAAAGGTATGTTTACGTATGTTTATGCAATATTTCTATTATATAAGATTTATAATAAAAATAACTGCATAGAAGGTTTTGTGGGTAAGTCCATGTGTGACCCAAAGTATAAATGTTTTATGGGGTTTGGTGATATATGTGCGGGCTTAAGGTTTAATGAAGGTTTATGAAGTATGAAGTCCCGATAGAAAGGATTAGTTAATGGACAAATTGGGTTAGTAATAAATCGTTTCCGTAGAGGTTTAATAAAGGGGGCCTTATACCATTAAGTAATGAAAATTTGACCCGGCAGGTCATTGAAATTCCTAGGGCAAATAGATATAGGCATAGTATATGCATACTGTGGATATACGTAGGGTAATCCTGCGTCAATTTTGGTATCAGAGCAGAACAAAAAATTATGTGCGAAGGCTTCTTTGAAAAGAATTTAGAATAGAGTTATGTGTAAAGATGTGCATGCAAGCAAGGGAGATCAGACTCTAATCTGACAGTTAAGCTTCACCAAGATAAAGCTGGGAGATTGAAAGAAAGAATCGGATTTTAAATCTGATTGACAGTAGCTGAATGTTGAAAATTTGCACAATGGAAGCATGAAGATCTACTGGACCAGATTTGTAGGAGTGGTGAGATCTTGAAGACAAGTGATGGTATGAGTGAAATCGAAGGAGTGAAATTTTGGAGCAAGATTACAGTAGTTAAACTGTAAGAGGGAAGTTTGCAAGTTCTTGAAGTAGCAGAGTTTGAAGACTATAGAAAGGAGAATGTTGTGCAGTGGAATATTGCTCAGTAACTTAAGGAGAAGCATAGAGATACAAAGGAACTTGGATATGAAGAAAGATAACAATTTCAGTGGCATTTTTCTCTTGATTCAAACTATGAAGGCCCCTTAATTCTGATTGTGGAGACAACAGAATATGGATTGAAGCATAAAAACTTGGACTTGAACATTTGGTGTGTGGCTATTTGAAATCTGTTTAGAAGCATTCAAGTGAAGCATCTTTAAGCATTGTTGAAGCCATGATAAAGTAGTTCTGAGACATGAAGAGGGGATAATGTGCTAGTTGATGATGAGGCAGCAATCCTTCTATCTTGAGTAAAAAGAAGAGCACTATGATAGGGGGAGTAACAGACCCATGAAGATCTACTATTC
>APFE030663911.1:36087-51180 GCA_000404065.3 Pinus taeda
TTGGAAGGATTGGTGTCCTTGGAGTTGGTGCTCCTAAATCCAAGGTTGGTGCCTCAGAAGTGGAAGGATTGGTGTCCTTGGAGTTGGTGCTCCTAAATCCAAGGTTGGTGCCTTGACAAGACAGGGTTGGTGCCGTGAAGGTTGGAGCCTCACAAAAGTCCAAGTTGGTGCTTGGCAACAGATTGGAACCTTATATACATTTTATCTGCTTTATTGCAAAGATTATATTAATAAGAGCATTTATTCCTATTGTTCATTTTGTGTTCTAAATATAAATGTTTTGACTGATAAAAATAACAATTGAAAAGAAATATTGATTCACCCCCCCCTCGGTATTTCCAACAGGTTTTTGTTCGACTCATCAGACCATTGACCACATCTTCACCCTCTGCGTCGTGATTGAGGAGGCACAACACTGCTCTTCGAAAGTCTATTGTTGTTTTGTAGATTTTCAAAAAGCTTTCGACTCTGTTATGAGGGAAGCCTTACTCCAAAGACTCGGAGATATTGGCATCTTTGTGACCCTAATAACAACTATTATGTGCCTATATGAGTTTCTCCTTAGTCATCTTCATGTGGCTCATGGGATGTCTGATTTCAGTCGCAACATTATTGGGGTTGAACAGGGTTGTCCATTGTCCCCTACACTATTTGGATCTATATTGATGAGTCGGAGGTATTTCTAAACGAGCATATCCAGGACACTAATGGCTGCCTTCTTCACCAAGTTCCGATATCTATTCTACTCTTTGTTGATGATGTGGTCCTCCTCTCCTCATCCTCAGAAGGATTACAGAGGCATTTGAATGCCTTAGCTCTGTTTTGTGATCTTCAACAGTTGTTAGTCAACTTGGGTAAAACCAACTTACGATCTTTAATGGGGTGAAGAAAACCTCGAACCTTCACTTCCTATTTAAAGAGCAGGATATTGAGATCACCATCACGTATACTTACTTGTGGGTGCAATTCTCAGGTGCCTGCTTCAGTTTGCGACGAACACTTCTGTCTTAGATCAACAAAGGATATGGATCCTTAGCCCTTCTCGAGAAACAGTGCTTTCAATGTCACTTCTAGGACATCTTGTCCAAGGTGAACCTCATGGACACCTTGATCTATCCCATTGTTCTATATGGATCAGAGATTTGGGGACCTTCTTTACTTGAGTCAAATTGGGCTTTAGTTGAGAGAGTCCAGATTCTTCTTCTTCATCGTGTCATTAGATGCAAACAGAGAGTACCGCAGCACATCATCCTTGCAGAGTTTGGAGCTCAGCCCTTTCGGCTTGAGACAGACTTCAGAATGGTTTCTGTAATAGCCCTAGTGAAAATTACATGTAAAAATATATAAATACCACGGATGATGGGACACGTATTCCAAGCTGAATGGTGGGTAGGACATCCTAGGGGGCGTTCATTTGGTTGTTTATGGCTAAGGAAATTGGCAAAGGCAATGGCTAAGGCACTAAAGAGGCAAAAAGGTATTTTGGCACATTTATTTATGAAAAATAATGGAAATTAGGAGAAAAGAAAGGTGAAAGGTCACATGTTGCATGTGAGGAGGAAATTGAAGGAAAATAATGGAAAATGAAGAAAATAGAGGCCTCATTAATAAAAAGGATTCTGAGGATCAGTGGGGAAGACTTGGTTAGTTTAGCTTTGGAGCTCTCTCATTATTCTCTCTCTCTCTCTCATACTCTTGGAGACTTAGAGTTTTCTTGGGACACTCTTGGAGGGTGTGGCATACTTGGATTCTTGGAGAAATAAGGCAAAGGAAGAACATGAAAGCACAAGAAGGCATCAACATCAACAACTACATCAGATTTGCTTGCAGGTATCGAGTTGCATGTATGATTTATTCACTATTTTTGGCATGCATGGCACATGCATGTGGTTTCTTGGTTGTGATCTATCATTGGCATGGAGGATTTCCTGGATCGACAATGGATTGCCCAGCCTTGCCATTTCCTGGATAGCCATGGTGATTGTGGGTTTACTTTCATTGCTTTGTTTTTGTTGGTTCTCGTGTTTCCTTAGCCTGGGTTGAGTTATTAGTCCTAGAAACCCTGGTTGAACAAACGCTCTGGAAGCCCTGTAACAACTTTGGTTGAGTTACTAGTCCTGGAAGCCCTGGTTGAACAAACGCTCTGGAAGCCCTGTAACATCTTGGGTTGAGTTACTAGTCTTGGAAACCCTACTTGGACAAACGCTATGGAAGCCCTTGGTGGGTTGAGATACTAGTCTTGGAAGCCTTGGTTGGACAAATGCTTTGGAAGCCCTGTATAAGTTGTGGGTTGAGTTAGTAGTTCTGGAAGCCTTGGTTGGACAAACGCTTGGAAGCCCTGTATAATCTGTGGGTTGAGTTACTAGTTCTGGAAGCCTTGGTTGGACAAATGCTCTGGAAGCCCTAGAAGGCTTGGATGGAGACCAATCTAATGATGGTTTTTTGGTGATGTCCGAATGTGAGGTGGAATCATTGTTTGATGGGTTGAGGTGGGTGGCCTTTGGAAGCCCTACATGAGTTTTGATTGATGTCTTCTCCCACATTCATTCTTGGAATATGGCACGGGGGTGATTAGCTGAAGAGATACTTGGCTCAGCCAATCTATGGTTGGGTGGAATGTGGTAGTCCCATCTTCGATTGGTTCATTGCATTTATTAATGAAAAAATCATTCCCTTGATTTTCATGTGAAAATGTACTGATGTATATATGGATTTTGATGGCTCATATGTTTATTGTATTTTTGTTCCTATTATGTTGTTTATATGCACATTTACCACGGAGGGTGTTACAGTTTCATTCTTACATCGTGTTCGTGGCTTTGCAGACTCAATAAAGAGTAGGGACTGATATCCTTACTTGGCATATTGCTCTTCTGAGACTACTGCTCGTTCTACTCCCTTGGGTCGAGCCAGATGTTGGTTTACAGGAGTTTCAAATCTCTTAGAGTCAGCGGACATTTAATTGGACCTTGGGCATTCAATTGCTACTAGATCGAAGTTTCTGTTGTTGCTACTGGGTATTAGGTGATTTCTACCTCAAACTAAACTTTGGCATGCCGGCTTCACCCATGGGATGTCTAAACCTGTCGTCCACTTCCTCCTCATCAGAACCTGTGAAAAATTCTCTTTTTAAACTCAAACTGGAAGAAATTGGCATAGAATCTTTTATTCTATTGATTTTATGTCTAAGTTTTGTCTTTTGATCCACATCAATGTTTAGTAATATCTTCCTCTTTGATCCTATATAATATGACAAGGATCTCCCCCTTTTACCAGCTCCAGCCCATCTAAATTCCCTCTTGCTGGCCTTATCAAGACCTCTCATAGATTGCCTCTTTATGTTTGAACCAGAAAATACTGTTACAAACGCATCAAACTTACCAGCTTTAGTGTTCCTAAAGCCTACCTCTTCATCAGAATCTACCAAAGATATTCTCTCTAATTTGAACTCCCCCTTTCTAATAGAAAAATATGATATAGGCCCACTAAACCTGCCAACTTTGGGGTTTCTAAAGCCTACCTGGTCATCGTCGATTACAGAATCGACCGACCATCTTCTCTTTCATCTGGACTCTCCATTTCTACTAGAAGAAGCTAATACAAGCCCACCATTTCTTCTAGCTTTGGAGTTTCTAAAGCCTACCTCACCATCATTATTGTCATCATCCTCGTTAGATTCCACCAGAGATATTCTCTTTGATCTGGAGTGTCCCATTCTCCTTATTCCATCTATGAACTTCTGCAGTGTTTTCAGCTCCATCACCATGAGCAGATGATGGTGGTGGGGATGGATCGCTAGTCAGCGGTCCATCGTCTTCATTCCACAAATCTTTGACATCCATCTTCATAAATCTATTAGAAAGTGCAACATTTTGATCCTTAGGGATCATGGGACCATGTGAAGGATCTTGTTTGGCAACATTAATATTATGAGTGTTATCATCATCTTTTTTGAGTATCTTACCTCTAAGCTAGGACCTGATTTGGGCCAAGTAAACCTGCCTATCTTGCTGCAAGAGCGCTTTTTCTTTCTGTCTGGTGTTCTTCTCATGCAATCTCTTCATTGCCATTTGTTGATCCCTCCCGAGAATGTCCTCAGTTCGCCTCCAATGTTCTGACATTGCTCCAATCGTCCACAAGTCGATGACGGAATACTAGAAGTGGGATAGATGGAGCCGAACCCACGACCAAATCCATGTGCATTTGGGCTTTTTATTAAACTGCGAGTCAATGATAAATGATTTCTAACCAAACATAGTGCTAGAAGAATTCATGACATTGCAGGATTTCGATGATATCTGCTGCAAAAATATCAGACTGGAACAAAAATAACCAGGAAGAAGGATTCTATAATCGGGTAGTGGTGGATTTAATGTAGAGTTTAGGGTTTAAGAAAGAATGTTGCATGGTGAACAAGAGCAGACATGGTCTGTATTAAGCATTCCGGCTTTCAATTATTAAGAACACGAGGGGCGGGAACCGATTATAGATTAAATGCAAAAAGAGTTAACCTTAAGAGACATATTTATCAAAGCCTTCCATCCTCTCCTTTTGAGGGAGGGGACAACCTTAATTTTGATGGTGTGGCTTCTACTTTGGGTGTTAATTAATTGTGATGGTGTCATTAATTTGGTAAATTGGGAGATGTGCGTTAAATTGGCAGATTTATAATAATTTAAAAGGGAATTTTTAAGATATTTATCTGAAAAACAAATTTGTTATTAATATGGTTCACAAAAGTCTAAGATCTAACATATAAATTTTTACAAATGAAGTGAGAAAAGGTAAAATTACAAAGTGAGTATTACTTTTAAATTACAAATTAATTTTATTATTTGTACTCATATTTATGTGAGAATATCTATCCCCGAAGTTGTATGCCATTGTTCTATGTAGGAAGCTCTCTAGTCACTTTGAGCAAAAATAACTCAGAGCTAGTGGACAGGCAGGTTTTCGATCGACTCATCAGACCATTTACCACATCTTCACCCTCTACGTTTTGATTGAGGAGGCACAACACCGCTCTTCGAAAGTCTATTGTTGTTTTGTAGATTTTCAAAAAGCTTTCGACTCTGTTTTGAGGGAAGCCTTACTCGAGAGACTCAGAGATACTGGCATCTTTGCGACCCTAATAACAACTATTATTTTCATACATGAGTTTGTCCTTGGTCATCTTCACACGGCTCATGGGATGTCTGATTTCATTCACAACACTATTGGGGTTAAACAGGGTTGTCCATTGTTCCCTACACTATTTGGGATCTATATTGATGAGTTAGAGGAATTTTTACATGAGCATATCCAGGACATTGATGGTTGCCTTCTTCACTACGTTCTAATATCTATTCTACTCTTTGTTGACGATGTGGTCCTCCTCTCCTCATCATTAGAAGGATTACAGAGGCATTTTTACACAAGCATATCCAGGACAATAATGGCTGCCTTCTTCACCAGGTTCTGATATCTATTCTACTCTTTATTGACGATGTGGTCCTCCTCTCCTCATCGTCAGAAGGATTACAGAGGCAGTTGAATGCCTTAGCTATGTTTTGTGATCTTTGACAGTTGATAGTCAACTTGGGTAAAACCAACTTATGATCTTCAAGGGTGAAGAAAACCTTGATCCTTCACTTCCTATTTAAAGGGGAGGATATTGAGATTGCCAGCACGTATACTTACTTGGGGATACAATTCTCAGGGTCCTCGCTTCAGTTTGTGACCAAAACTTCATCCTTAGATCAACAAAGGATATGGATCTTTAGCCCTTCTCGAGAAACAATGCTTTCAACATCACTTCCAAGACATCTCGTCCAAGGTGAACCTCATGGACGCCTTGATATGTTCCATTGTTCTATATGGCTCAGAGACTTGGGGACTGTCTTTACTTGAGTCAGACTAGGCTTTAGCTAAGAGAGTCCAGATTCTTCTTCTTCGTTGCGTCATTAAATGCAAAAATATAGTACCACAACACATCATCCTTGTAGAGTTTGGAGTTCAGCCCTTTCGGCTTGAGACAGTCTTCAGAATGGTTTCTGTAATAGCCTTGGTGAAAATTCCATGTAAAATATATATAAATACCATGGATGATGGGACATGTATTCCAAGCTGAATGGTCGGCAGGACATCCTAGGGGGTGTTCATTTGGTTGTTTATGGCTAAGGAAATTGGCAAAGGCAATTGCTAAGGCATTAAAGAGGCAAAAAGGTATCTTGACACATTTATTTATGAAATAATGGAAATTATGAGAAAAGGAAGGTGAAAGATCACATGTTGCATGTGAGGAGGAAATTGAAGGAAAATAATGGAAAATGAACAAAATAGAGGCCTCATTAATAAAAAGGTTTATGAGGATCAGTGGGAAGACGTGGTTAGTTTAACTTTGGAGCTCTCTCATTATTCTTTCTCTCTCTCATACTCTTGGAGACTTAGAGTTTTCATGGAACACTCTTGGAGGGTGTGGCATACTTGGATTCTTGGAGCAATAAGGCAAAGGAAGAACAAGAAAGCACAAGAAGGGATCGACATCAACAACTACATCAGATTTTCTTGCAGGCATCGAGTTGCATGTATGATTTATTCACTAGTTTTGGCATGCATGGCACATGCATGTGGTTTCTTGGTTTTGATCTATCATTGGCATGGAGGATTGCCTGGCCTTACCATTTATTGGATAACCATGGGGTGATTGTGGGTTTACTTTCATTGCTTTGTTTTTATTGGTTCTCATGTTTCCTTAGCCTGGGTTGAGTTATTAGTCCTGGAAGCCTTGGTTGAACAAATGCTCTGGAAGCCCTGTAATAGCTATGGTTGAGTTAGTAGTCCTGGATGCCCTAGTTGAACAAATGCTCTGGAAGCCTTGTAACATCTTGGGTTGAGTTACTAGTCTTGGAAGGCCTGGTTGGACAAACGCCATGGAACCCTTGCTTGGACAAACGCTCTGGAAGCCCTATATAAGTTGTGGGTTGAGTTACTAGTTCTGGAAGCCTTGGTTGGACAAATGCTTTGGAAGCCCTGTATAAGCTGTGGGTTGAGTTACTAGTTCTGGAAGCCTTGGTTGGACAAACACATTGGAAGCCCTAGAAGGCTTGGATGGAGACCAATCTGATGATGGTTTTTTGGTGATGTCCGACCGTGGGGTGGAATCACTATTTGATGGGTTGAGGTGGGTGGCCTCTGGAAGCCCTGAATGAGTTTTAATTGATGTGTTCTCTAAGATCCCACATTCATGTTTGGAATATAGCACGGGGGTGATTGGCTGAAGTGATACTTGGCTCAGCCAATCTATGGTCGAGTGAAACGTGGTAGTCCCAACTTTGGTTGGTTCATTGCATTTATTAATGAAAAAATCATTCCCATGATTTTCATGTGAAAATGTACTAATGTATATATGGATTTTGATGGCTCCTATGTTTACTGTATTTTTGTTCCTATTATGTTGTTTATATGCACATTTACCCCGGAGGGTGTTACAGTTTCATTCTTACATCGTGTTCGGGACTTTGCAAGCTCAATAAAGAGTAGGTACCAATATCCTTATTTAGCATATTGCTCTTCTGAGACTACTGCTTGTTCTACTCCCTTAGGTCGAGCCAGATGTTGGTTTACAGGAGTTTCAGTTCTCTTAGAGTCAGCAGGTATTCAATTGGACCCTGGGCATTCAATTTCTACTGGATCGAAGTTTATGCTGTTGCTACTGGGTATTAGGTGATTTCATCCTCAAACTAGACCCTGGCATACCGGCTTCATCCCTGGGCTGTCTAAACATGTCATCCACTTCCTACTCATCAGAACCTATGAAAATTTCTCTTTTTAAACTCAAACTAGAAGAAATTGGCATAGAATCTTCCATTCTACTAATTTTAAGTCTAAATTCTGTCTTTTGATCCACATCAATGTTTCATAATATCTTCCTCTTTGATCCTGTGTAATATGACAAGGATCTCCCCCTTCTACCAACTCCAGCCCATCCAAATTCCCTCTCGCCAACCTTATCAAGACCTCTCGTAGATTGCCTCTTTAAGTTTGAACCAAAAAAGATTGGTATAGATGCACCAAACCTACCAGTTTTAGTGTTCCTAAAGCCTACCTCTTCTTCAGAATCTACCAAAGATCTTCTCTTTGATCCAGACTCTCCATTTCTACCAGGAAAAGATGATACAGGCCCACCAAACCTGCCAACTTTGGGGTTTCTAAAGCCCCCGCTAGTCATATTCGATTACAAAATCGACTGACGATCTTCTCTTTGATCTGGACTCTCCATTTCTACTCGAAAAAGCTGATATCGACCCACCATTCCTTCCAGCTTTGGAGTTTTTAAAGCCTACCTCGTCATCATTATCGTGATCATCCTCGTCAGAATCCACTAGACATCTTCTCTTTGATCTGGATTATCCCATTCTACCATGTTTAGGGCCTCTAAAATTCCTATTGTTATCCTCGTGAAAATCCCTTGAATTCAACAACTCGTTTTGAAATTTGAAGCCAACTGTCATCTCCTCATCAATTATACTATCCAACTCCATTTCATCATCAATCATGCTCTTTGGCGCAACAGTGCTCCTAGCATCACTCTGTTTTGATTCCCCATCGTTGCCATCAAACTCTTCGTTTATCTGGCCCCTTCGCTGCTTGTCGTTCACTTCCTCACTAAATCTTCTATCTAGTCCAATTCCCCTACTCCTTCGACCATTGTATTCCTTGTTGTTGTCACGAAGTCTTCCATATCTACTAAACCCCTTGTTCCTTGTCTGATCAACGAATTCCTCAATATTGTTGTCAAATATTTTATCTCTAGAGAATCCCCTATTCCTTCTCTTATCACTGTAATCCTCAAAATCGTTGCCAAATCTCTGGTCCTTAGCTAGTCCTCTGCTCCTTCTCTGATCACTGGATTGCTCTTTAATGTCGCTAATTTTTCCTTCTCTGTCAAATCCCTTACTCCTTCTTTGATCGCTAGATTGCTCCTTATCGTTGCTAATTTTTTCTTCTCTATAAAATCTCTTGCTATTTCTTCCATCACTGTATTCCTCCTAATTGTCACTAAATTTTCGATCTCTGTCAAATACCCTCTTCCTTCTCCCATCACTGTATTCCTCCTTATCGTTACTAAATTTTCAGCCTCTACCAATTCCCCCACTCCTTTTCTTATCACTGTATTCATCATTATCGCCACTAAATCTTTGCTCCCTCCCAAATTCTCTGCTCCTCCTCTGACCGTTGTATTCCTCGTCACTAAACCTCCTACCTCTGTCCACTCTCGTGCTCCTTCCAGAGTGGGTTGTGAAACTTTTGGAAAGTAAAATCGACCATGAGCCATACTTTCTTTGACTGTCTTTAGGACTCCCCTTCAAATACTCTTTCTCCTTATTCCATCTATGAAATTTTGTAGTGTTTTCAGCTCCATCGCCATGAGCAGATGGTGGTGGTGGGGATGGATCGTAAGTTAGCGGTCCATCGTCTTCATTCCACAGATATTCAACACCCATCTTCATAAATCTATCAGAAAGTGCAATAATTTGATCCTTGGGGTTCATGGGAACATATGAAGGATCTTGTTTGGCGACGTTAATATTACGAGTGTTATCATCGTCGTTTTCGAGTATCTTACCTCTATGATGGGACCTGATTCGAGCCAAGTAAACGTGCCTATCTTGCTGCAAGAGAGTTTTTTCTTTATGTCTAGCCTTCTTCTCATGTAATCTCTTCCATTGCCATTTGCTAAGCCCGCCCGAGAATGTCCTTGGTCCGCCTCCCATGTTTCAACATTGCTCCAATCATCCACAATTTGATGACGAAACACTAGAAATGGGATAGATGGAGTTGAACTCACGACCAAATCCATGTGCATTTGGGCTTTTTATTAAAATGTGAGTTAATGATAAATAATTTCTAACCAAACATAGTGCCAGAAGACTTTCCGACATTACAGGATTTCGATGAAATCTACTGCGAAAATATCAAACCGGAAATAAATAACCAGAAAGAAGGATTCTATAATCGGTTAGTGGTGGATTTTAAATGTAGGGTTTAGGGTTTAAGAAAGAATGTTGCATGGTGAACAAGGGCAGATGTGGTCTGTATTGAGCATTCCGACTTTTCGATTATTAAGAACATGAGGGGCGGGAACCAATTATAACTTAAACGCAAAAAAAGTTAACATTAAGAGACATATTTATCAAAGCCTTCCATCCTCTCCTTTTGAGGGAGGGGACAACCTTAATTTTGATGGTGTGGCTTCTACTTTGGGCATTAGTTAATTGTGATGGTGTCATTAATTTTGCAAATTGGGAGATGTGCGTTAAATTGGCAGATTTATAATAATTTAAAAGGGAGTTTTTAAGATATTTATCCGAAAAACAAATTTGTTATTAATATGGTTCCAAGCTGAATGGTGGGCAGGACATCCTAGGGGGTGTTCATTTCATTGTTTATGGCTAAGGAAATTGGCAAATGCAATGGCTAAGGTATTAAAGAGGCAAAAAGGTATTTTGACACATTTATTGTAGAAATTCTCTTGTATATTAAACTGATAATGCAATGTTCTAAAGCAATATACTTAATCTACTTCTACAATCAAACTTGCGGAAGCTTAATCGGTTTTGAGCAAGATCAAATACAACACATATAACAGATGAAGAAGAAATCATTCACACATGAAACATGGAAGCATTCTCTTGGGAAAGCCTCAGCTAAAAACCTCGCTATCTATATTATCATACAAGTGGAAATATCTCAGGATTACACAAAGCTTTAGCTCACAAGCTATCCAACTCTCAGTACAATCACTCACTGCTGCTCACAGATAGCATAGACAACACATATGCCTTCCTTCAGTCCTCGAAGCCTCCTATTTCCTTGCGCAGTTTCTCCTCGGTCTTCTGGGTGCAACCTGTGTGAATTCTCCTCTCACACACAACATTGTCCTCTGAAATAATTGCATAATCTTGAAGGAGATAATTCCTTCTGCATGGATGAGTTTCCTATATAGGAAAATTCTCTTCCTTTAATCTCAACTGGGTCTTTCTCTGAACTGACATGCATGAGTTATTTATGAGAGAATACTCAGTTATCTAGAGAACACTAGTTGCATGCATGCATGCATTAACTGACTAAACTCACAATTTGTTCCTCCAACTGTTTGGAACTAATTTAAGTGGACTTAACTCAGTTAACTGAGCTAACTAACTACAACTCAAATACAACTCACCCTTATCTCCTTAATTAAGGGATAACTTCCTCAATCAAAGGAATAATTGTTGCATGTCTTCACATAGACTTCATGTTTGATTTTCTCCAACTAATTAACTCAAGATGAATTAATTAATTAATTTTCAACAGCTAGTTAGACTAAATTCAAATTTTAATTCAGGGACTAATTAAAATTGGAATCTATCCTGAAATGCTATCTATAACAATGCTATTTTTAGCATTTTTATTTTTTGCATTCCTTGTTGTTATTTTCAACACCCCCTCTCAACAATAAAGGCATTCAACTTGAACCCGATCCTGAACCTTTGGAATGTTTTTCATGCAACACTTCTCACTAGTGTTGTTGCTACAGCAACTCAGAAACAAAAAAATATCCAACCTGAATTAGATGATGCCTCTGTTGCTTGAAAAACTCTGCACCTCTGTGCTCTTCAGTATCTAACTTCTCTAGCCTCTGTCACCTTGATCTTTGATTGCATCAATCACACTGTTTCCTCCTGCTGCATTTGTGCTGCTACTGGTCCTATCTCCCAGCACTACATTTGCACTACACCTCCTCTCATCATGTTGCATCGTGCTGCCCACTGCTGCAATGCAACTCAGTTACTGAGAAGTAAGTAATTGATCTCCCAACTGACCTCCCTGTTGGGCTAGAAACACCCTCTGATGCTGAAGCTCCCTCTGCCGCTGACAAGTGCTCCCTCTTTGACCTCTGCGTTGCTACAACACTCCCTGCATCTCGCACCATTTCACACCTCTCTATGCAATTTTGCACTGGTGCAACACTCTTGTGCCTCTCGCATTGCTGCAGCCTGCTAGCTCTGCGCTATCTTGGGACCCCTGCACTGTAGCTCTCTCTGCCGCTCCATCTACATCCGTCTCTACCCACTCAGCCAGTCCTACTACTCCTCGTCGGGGCTCCCGTAGCAAGGTCTAATCAAAGAGGTTGGGTACCTCAAGGGTCCTTCCCCTATTTCAGCTTTCTTGGGACTATCACTTCACATCGCACCACCTCACACATGGAGGTATGGATGCATGTGATCCCTCTACCCACTTGGCTCGAAATTTCCCCCTACTGGAGGTCTCTACATGAGTGGATGCCTCCACCTAGTCTCCTCTCAGCTTCTCCAGTTGTGGCTGCTCCACAACCTCCTAAAGATGCTTCACCAATTGTGGCTCCTCCATAATTGTCTGTGACTTCTTCTGGCGCTGCGTGTTGAGAGGTAATGTACTCTCCCTCTCAACCACCAAGTCTCCAACAGTTGCCTTGCTCCTCAAGGCTTTGCATGCATCTTGAACCTCAAGAGCATACAAGTTCTTGACTCGTGAACCAATCTACTTCACCTGTCTCGTGGTGATGTGTCTAAGTAAAACCTTTCCCTTATTGAAGACTACATCATAGCCATTATCCTCCAGAACCGCGATCGATACCAAGTTCTTCTTCAGTCCAGGCACATACTTCACATCTGTCAAGGTGATGTGAGCTCCATGCCCCCTCTGAAAAGCAACCGTGTCCACTCCTGAAACATTATACTTTTCATCATTACCCATCTCTATGCGCATCTGGAGGTGTTTCTCCTCCAAGGTACTGAACAAACTCTTATCGCCGGTCATGTGGAATGAGGCTCCACTGTCAAGAAACCAACCACAACCCATCATTGGTGAAACCATGCATGCGATGAGGGTAAAATCCAATTCGAACTGTGAGGCCAGTGCCTCACCATTTGATCCCTTCGAGGGTCCCTTCTTGGATTTCTTCAATGGACAATTTGTTGCATAATGGCCCAACTAATGACAATTAAAGCATCACTCTTTAGATTTGTTAATCTTCTTTGCACCATGAGAAGAACTTGATTTGGGATGGGAAGCCTTCCCCTTCCCCTTCTTAGCCTTACTGGCTAATGCTAGATTTTCTTCATCATCATGCTTAGATAAAGAACCATCTCTGGTGTTTTGTCCGGATCTCCTCCTATCAAATCCGACCATAGTCGTTCCCAATCTGGTAGTTTCTCTCTTCCATTCACTGAGTCCTGATAGCTATGCCAGCTATTAGGAAGACCGAGGAGAGCAAGACTCACCATATCATCATTAGCTACAGTGATTCCTACACTTCCAAGCTCATCTCTGTAGGTGGTGAGTTTGTTCAAAAATGTAGAGATTGTGTCGTCCTTTTCACACTTGATTTTCCGAAGCTTGTCCTTCAGCATCAGCTTCGTCTGGTCACTGTTGTTCTGATATAGATCCTTTAATGTTTTCCACATTGAAAATGGTGTCCCCTTCCCATGGAGACTTGAGACAATATGGTCTCGAACTCCCTCTAGAAGAATCCTCCTCACTCTAGCCACACATTTCTTCCATTCCGCCAATTCTGTAGCATTAGTTGTTGCTGGCTTGGGGACTTCTTGATCAATGAAGTCCTTCAAATCATTGACCTCTAATACTACTGTTGAAATTTGGTACCGGAGGATAGGTGGTTCCCTAAGGCTTTGATCTTTGGCCTAGGGAAAAGTGTCCAAAAGAATTTAATTTTTCTCCTAAAGTAACTTTATAATTTTTATAAAGTTAAACTAATTTAAAAGTGACTTTAAGTGATAAAGTTACTAAAGTCTAATTTTAAAGTGACTTTAATAAAGTTAATGTAAAATTAGAAAGGAAAAATGACTTTGGGAATAAATGACTAAGTGGGTCTTTATTAAAGTGGGGTGAGTTAAAAAATAAAAAGTGAGATTTAAATGAGCATTTAATCTCAGCCCTAGATCTCAATCTATTTCAGCCATTGAATTTAGAGCACCCAAAAGTCACTTAGATCACCCAAAAGTCACTTGGAGTTATATTAAAGGAGGAAAATGAGGAAAAGATCATTCATTCTTTCATGAGCAGATTGGGAGAAGGAGAGCAAGAGAGCAAGGGAGATTTCTGGACAAGAAGGAGAAAGAGGCAGCAGTTTGGCACACATACCAGGCAGCTCTTCAGCAAAATCAGAACAGCAGAAAGACAAGTTTTCAGGTGGTCCGTTGGGCTGAAAACGGATAAGTTTGCTTGCTGAAAAAATCATTTTGCTGTAATTTTTTGCTGAAATTTTCTTGCTGTAAAAAGACATTTTTCAGAAATAAAGAAGAGCTCTCAAACTGGTTTTCCCCAAGAGTTGTAGGGGGGTTTTCCAGGGTCACGTTGACCAAAAATATCAGTGTTTTAATGGCTATTTATTACTGCTGATTTTTATTTCTGCAATTTCCAGCATTCTGTAAATTTTCCAGAATTTGTGTTTTCAGCAAATTTATTTTTTCCAGCCTGTTGAATGTATGTTTAAGGGAAGGGGCATTTAACTACATGGAAGAAATAAGGAGAAACTGAAAACCGGGGTGGGAAAACAAATTTTTTTTAACATGGTATCAAAGCTTGAGCGCTGAAGGGCAGTTTGGGACAACAAAAGAGAAAAATTACAGCTGCTGATTTTTCACTCAGAATATTCCAGCAAGCTGATTTTTCATAAACAACAGGTTTTATCTTGACTACAACAGTGCTATTTTTCAGTTTTAGGATAGCAGGATGTCATTGGGATTGAGGGTGGAGGATAGGTTGGATGGGCATACAAATTACAACGTTTGTAAGGAGAGAATGCAGAGTATCTTTGAGGAGGCAGAAGTCTGGGATATCATGGTGCATACCACACAGAACCTTGTTGTTGTGCCTACTGATGCTACTCAGTTGGTTGAGTATAATAAAAAGAACAAGGGTAAGAGGTTGATTCTAGACGGAGTCAAAGACCATTACATTCCTCATGTGAGAGGAAAGAGCAATGCCCATGAGATGTGGACATCATTGTCCAATCTCTACCAGAGTACCAATGAGAACCGGAAAATGGTCCTGAAGGAGAAGCTGAAG
>APFE030663911.1:77496-89702 GCA_000404065.3 Pinus taeda
TTATGATACCTGGGTGGACTTCTCATGGCCGAGACCAAGAGGAAGTCTTGGTGGAACCTTTAGTGGGGGAGCCATGGTGGAAGAGACTCATGAGATGATATGGTTGGGTGACCGAGTTCACTAGACCAGATTGTAGACTTGGATGAGGATGATTGATTGTTGTGATGGGTCTACTTATTTGAAAAACGTGGGCAACTTGAGTCATGGACATTGAGTTGGAGACATGGAGCATGGCAGGCTTATGCAAGGACATTATGCAAGAGCACTTGTAGAGGTGTGTTAGGCCCCTACACTTGGGCTTATATGGGGTACAATAGTAACAATATGGGCACTATGTGGGTACATCAATATAATAAGTGGGTTGTACTAATAATAATAAGGGTTACACTAGTAGTATAGGGGCCTAACAAGGTGTCACTTATGGGCATCCAATGATGAGTGCCAAGGCAGGGATTTTGTGCAGGTGGATTTGCTAATGTGACATGGAGATGTTTTATTTATGAGTCTATGAGGATGTTATGCACTCTTGTACAACAAGGCCATGGACTTGGTTGGATTTGTGAGAAAACTATGGAGCATTCTTACTACATGGAGAGTTGAGGAATCTTGCAGATACCTCTGGGCCGAGACATGTATGCTTGCGAGGGTGTTGGTTGGAGTTGACTCATGGAGCTCATGATGGCATGAGGTTGTGACTTTTAGGGACTTCATATTATGGTGGACTTAGAGGATCTGATGCATTGAGAAGTTGAGGTTAGGGACTTTGATGCAAGATGGGGTGCATACTTTTGCGTACATGTATGGGTGTTCTTGAAAGAGTGACTTGATGTGGAGGATCGATATGAGACACTTTGGAGTGATGGAGTTAAATCGATGATGATGCCTTGGTGGCAACACTTGGGCATGGGTTGAGACGAGACTTAACCACTTTTTATACATGGATGAATGAGATAGGTGTATACTTGTTTTCTTGGCAGACTTGTGGGATGGCACATTGTAGATATGGTGGAGGTTGCTTCATGAACCTGGATGTGGCACATTGAGAGTCGATTTTGATGATAGGATCTCTTCATATTGAGGAGATGGATATTTCGCAGATAGATGATGATGTTGGGATAGATGTCGCTGATTTCATGCAACACATTGATACCAAAACATCATGGGAAACATGTTGCAGATGAAGATGAAGACTACTTCATGGACCTGGGCATGGCTTAGATGGAGATGGATTCTTGATCGAGTTGATGATGTGACAGGATGTTCTGAGAAAAGACTGATGATGGCATAAGGATGTGCATTCTTATGGTTTGAGCGTGGTAGTTGGATTAGCTACCTGACTAGTTCAAGTCATGGGGGTCGACAGTGTACAGAGATGTGTTAGCATTGTGTTGGAGTATCATGACAGCAGTTCACACAGGGACGACACATGACAGAATCAACATGATATGTTGCAGTGGAGCAGTATGCAAAGATTGCGACAAGATGTGGTTGATGATCATGGATTGAGTAGACTTTCTGATTTATGGAGCACATACCAGTGGTTTATATGGCATTGGCATGGGTATATTAGTGATAGATGGTTGCCGGGATGAGAGATTGTCAAGGACGAAAATGACTTCAAGTGGGGGAGAATGCAACACCCACAAACTGTGAGGCATTTTGGTGAGGACCGCATGGTGGAGGAGCAGATGAGCTGGAGGAAACGACGTGGCTGTAGATGAGGAAAACATGAGGCTACGTGTGAAAGTGGCTAAGTGTTATGGATGGGTGGAGGTTTATAGTGTTAGGTGGTCCCGGGTGGGGGCGTCAAAAAGGTAAGCCGACGTGTGAAATTGCTGAACGGTGGTCCGATCGAAAGGTCGGCTGGGCAAGCCGACGTGAGGCAACCATGGCAATTAAAGGTATACGTGGATGGCGTGGAGGAGTCATTCAAACAACCATCAACTGGCCAAGCATTCAAGTGTCCAAGTGTGGGGAGCAAGGAAGTGCGAAGTTGGTTTTGAAATTTGGGCAAAGGTGCAGGCAGACGAGGGTCGAAGCACCTGAGCTGAAATGAAGAGCGATCATTCAAGGGTGCGACAGGGCATCATGGCGAATGGTCGTTTGAGGGCGCGATAGGGTGTCCAAGCAAACAGTCGTTTGAGGTCATTCAAGGGTGCGGCAAGGCGTCCGGGCGAACAGTCATTCGGGAAGTCATTTGAGGGCCCCGCAAGGCATCCAGCTGAACAAAACGAGTTTCTGAATGGTCGTGCAGGAGTTCGGATGGTGAGTCGAATGGGCACGGGCACGGTGTGAACGACTCGCCGGATGAAGAGTAGGGCGTTGAGTGGGAGCATCTGCCGAGTTGGAGAGTTGGGTGTTGAACGCCGGGTGAGGGTGCATGAAGGCATTGGGCAAACGGTGAATGATAATCGATCGACGAGTTGAACGAAACGTGTGGGCGGACGAGTTGACAAATGCGTTCAGGCAAAAGTGTGACAGTGAACAAAACGAGAAGGCATTCGGTGGAACGTCGGGTGAACAAAGCGTTCGGGTGAACGTGCGAGCAAACGGCGAGTTGGTCGTCGGGTCGTTTGGGCGGCCAGGTGGGTGCACCCAACCCGACGAGCTACGCTGAACGAGGTGTTGAATGTGAAAAATTTTCTAAGTCCAACCCGACGAGCTAAGATGAATGAGGTGTCGATTGTGAAAAATATTCTAACTGTAAATCTAGGGTTTCTTGAGGATTGAACTTGTATATTGTAAACTGTTGTTATTATTATTAAGGGCAGTCTCATTGCAAGGAGTTGCCCCTCCTATATATATTATTGTACATTTCATGTTAATGCTGATGAATGTTTAACCGTTGTGTTATAATGAATGAAAGTACTTGGTAAAAGTGAAAAATAAACTAAGTATAGAAGTAAGGCGTAGTCCATTACCGTGAGTATTGGTGAAAAGAAAAGGGTTGATGGTGCCGCACCTCCTATAGTGCGGTTGGAAGAGTACGACCAATGTAGGGGCGTGACAGGTGGTATTAGAGCTAATTGGGACAAGGAGCTGATCTCACTGCATTGGCATGACAGGTGGCGTCAGAGCTGATTGAGAAATATGAAGGGCGATTCAGGTTTGCAAAGAAAGAAAATGGTAGGAATGGTGGAAGGACCTCAAGTTATGACAGGTGAATTTGGCCATAACGCGGGAGAAGCTTTCCTGAAAGAAGTATTGGAACAAATGGAGGAATTGGGTTATGTTTGGACTTCGATGAAGGCCGAGAACATGCAGGTTCGTAAAGGCTATGCGAATATAAAGGAAGAACTTGAAGAACTCAAGGACCGATATGAGTATATAGAATGGAAGTATACACAAACGAAGGAGCAATGAAGAATGGCTTTCTTGGTAAGAAGGTCACTGTAATAGAGCAGGATGAGCTCAACTACATTGATAGACTTAGGGACTTTGTTTAGAGATTTTTCGGCGTAATCACATAGATATTCTTTTGTCGACGCGTTTCGAACCAACAAGTGTGGTTCATCGTCAGGACAAGTTGAAGAACCAATCCAGTTAGCTTGTTAAATAGTATGTGCAGAGATTCCAACGACTATATTGCCAACGGCTAACTTTGACCTAATGACCCGAGTCAAACCAATAATAACCAGGTTATATTTAATTATTATTATTATTCTCAGAAATTAGTTAAATTCGGTAAATTATATAATAAAAGAACTAAAATAAATGTGTATAAATAACCAAAACCTCGCTAATTCCAATTAAAATAATATCAATAATATTTTAATTTATCATTAGAAACTAAATTAATAAAATATAATAATTTACATAACTTATCATTCCAACAAAAAAATAAAAGTATTCAATTGTTAACCTAATTAAAATAATAAATGTATAACTATATCCCACAACCTAACTAATCCAAATTAAAATATTATCATTGGTACAAGGCATATTTATTTAGTAATATTTTTATTTATCCTTTTAATATGATGGTCATTAATACCACTATTTTTCTATTAATTTAACAATTTACATTTTTTAATCCAAAATATATTTCATAATTTATTATTCCACCAATATTATTAACAAATATTTAGTCAAATAAATACTAACCTTGATGAATTAAATTACTCTTATTTATGGAAACCAGTTAAATTAGGTAAATTTATACTTGAAGTATTTATTTATTTGTTAATGAACTTGCTTCAAACTAGCCTAATATTATAGGTACATTATATATTTATTTTATGATAATCTTACTTAAATCTAATGGTCCATACTTTATGTCTCCTATCCAAGAGGTAATTTTGTAATTAATTTAATAATCTATATTTATTAAGAAATCTATATTTCAAATATAAATATAATTTCCAATAATATTTTACAAGTATCCAAGTTAATAGGAAGATATTACATATAGAGGTTTGGGCTTATAATCAATATTATAATTCTAAAGGAATAGTAGAAATTGAATATGAAAGGAAAACCAAAAAACATCAAACAACAAAACCATAACTAAATAACTCAGTTTAATTGAAACTTAATGATAGCCTAAAGGAAATAAGGTTAATATGCATAATAATAAGCCTAAACCACACTCATACTATAGGGATTAAAGGGGAAAACACAGGAAAAGGGACCAACCACTGCAAACAACTCTAAAGGAGAGGGAAGAACCCTAAGACCTGAGGGGGCTATGACGACAGGGCCGGGACCCAGCAACTACTAATCTTCCAACCATCATCCCTATTTAGATTATTCGGCCTTTTCTCAATCTCTAGGGCCTCTCTAAACTTGCGATGGTGAAACTGCGCAACCCTAGCTATGACTTGAGCATCCTCAATACAGACATGATGCAACTTCTTCCCGGCATGTTCAGCCAGGGCAGAGGACTTGGTCCTACCATGCCTTAGGTCAGCTGAATGCTCACTAATCCTTTTATTAATCGAGCGACCCGTCTCACCAATATATGGTGTCCCACAGGAACACGGAATGATATAGATGCCCTTCATGTCTTTCGGGTCAATCGGATCTTTTACAGACCTGAGGGAGCCACAGATAGTATTGAGAGGTCTAAACGTCGTGGCCACATCGTATTTCTTCAGAATCCTCGCAATCCTATCAGTGGTCCCTTGGATGTAAGGCAAGTTTACACCCAGGGCACGATCTTTAGGATCTCTCCGGGTTGACGGCTCCTTCTTGGCCTTGAGGAAGGCTTTTTGACCCAAGTGTCTACTGTAACCATTCTTCGCAAAGACATCTAGAAGATGAGCCTTCTCCGTTTCCAAGCTCTCTTCATCGGAAATTCTGACAGCACGGGTGGCAAGCGTGTTTAGAACCCCTAACTTCTGAGCGGGGAAATGATGGGAAGAGGCATGCAAATACTGCTCTGTATGCGTCTTCTTTCTAAACACCCGATGAGAAAAGGAACCATCCTCCTTCTTAGAGATGAGAACATCCAAGAACGGGAGACAACCCTTGTCTTCTTTTTCCATTATGAACTTGATGGCGGCGGACTGGTTATTGAGATGATTAAAGAACCGCTCTAGCTCATCAGGACCATGTGACCAGACAACACCAGTGTCATCCACGAACCTTTTCCATAGCTTTGGTAAAAGACGCGAGGAGGCCAAGGCCTTAGACTCAAAATCTTCCATAAAGAGATTGGCGACGACCGGGGATAAGGGGGAGCCCATGGCAACACCGCAAGTCTGTTCATATAATTCACCCTCGAAGCTGAAAAAGGTGGAGGTTAGGCACAATTCAACCAACTTAGCCGTATCAGGGTTAGTGAGCTTATTAATCACCTCCATGGCCTCACTGATGGGAATGCAAGTATAAAGAGAGACCACGTCGAAACTTACCAAGATGTCCTCGGGCTCAAGCTTAATTTTCTTAAGATCATCAATAAAAGAAGCCGAGTCTTTAACGAAGGACTCAGTATTACCAACCAAGGGCCTCAACTTTGTAGCAAGGAACTTGGCCAGGAGGTAAGTCGGACCACCAATGGTGTTGACAATGGGCCTAAGGGGGACCCCTTCCTTGTGGATCTTTGGAAGGCCATAGATCCTAGGCGTGATGGGGTTTCCTTCAACCAGCTTCTGGGACAAAGGAGCAGTGGAATTGCACAACTTGATTGCAAGGGCGACCACTCTGGAAACTTTTTTAAGGGGATTTTTCGAAAGCTTCTTATAACTCCCACTATTACACAGATGATCGAGCATTTTATTTCTATAATCACTCCTATCCAGGAGTATGGCAGCCCCACCTTTATCAGCTTTTAAGACCACGACGTCATGATTATTGTTTAAGGTCTTAAGAGCCTCAAATTCGGCCTTGCTGATATTGCTACGGGGAGGCTTAGCCCTCCTCAAGGCTACTGCACAATCTTGCCTAATCGTGTCTTTAACCTTGTCAGGAAGGTTCCTAATGCCATATTCCACATCACAAATGGTGTCTTCAACCGGGACTTTTCTGGGTGCTAAGGCAAAATTAAGACCATTTCCTAAGAGATTAAAGACCTCAGGCGGAAAGGAAAAACTAGACAGGTTTACCACCTTATTTCCTTGAGGGTGAGGACTCGAAACTCCTATGGAATTTCCCAACTTTTCAACCTTGCTATTTCGGCTATTATTCTCAATTGAAACTAAATTATCAAACCCTTTTTTATTATAACAAAGATTACTAAAATATCTTTCATTCTTATCAACTACTCTATCTCTACTATTACATTTATAATTTTTACCATCATAATGATTATTCATTACCCTATCTCTATTATTTCTAGCTTCACCACCATAATATTTATTCATATATCGAACGCCTGAATTATTGTAAAGCTCAACTTGCCCATCGTAATGAGAATTAATAAGATTATTACCTAAACCCAACTTACCTCTAAGCGTATCCTGATCACCGAAATCCTTGTATAAATCCTGTTTATCGAATTTGGTGGCCTTATTAACTATACGACCAAATTTTAAAGTACCATTACTTAAACCATGATTATCAGTTTCGGTGGCCTTATTAACAAAACCGTCAATTTTCAACGTTTCATTATCAGGACTCCAGCGCAAATCCTTATCCAAACCCACAGTTGACATACCATCTCGTAACAGCGAGCTGCTCCAATCGTAAACCCGCCCGTTGAAACCGCTACGTTCGTTGGATATGTCACAATATGAACCAGCGTTGTCCGAAATACTTACCTCAACATTGGAACCCGCACCTTGATCGTCCGATGAGCCAACAGCAACCCTGGATGATCCAACGGACATTGAACGTCGAGAACCGGTCGACGGATGCTTAATCGAATCCGTAGACTTAGGGACTACTATCGAAACAATCAGGCAGATGTTTGGAGGCTTAGTTCAATAGAAGAAGTCAATGGGTACTTGATAGGTGCACTTGAGGAGAAAGCTACAGAGTACGATGAGGATGTTGCAGATATGACAACGATGGAAGAGGAACTTGAAACTATTCAAGTTGAACCAGGATCATGCAGTTTGCAGACATTGGTGGATGAGGAAACTCATATGGAGGAGCCCCATGATGAAGTAAGTACTGATACTTGTGTTTCAGTGAGACTTTTGGAAGATGAACCGTATGCAGGGAAGAGCAGAATTAGTTTGTCGATGCAAGGGAGGATCTTACCATGGATGTCTACAAAGAGACTGTGTATGGAAAAGCAAGGATCATTGACTATTGTAGGGTTTGTTGGGGTTGACTGTGACCTTATGACAGAAGGTATGAAGGTCCGTGACAAGGGAAGAACATTATAATCTTTGTGGAGGAATGGGTCATGCTTTAGCCATATGGAGAAATTGGCTAAGTGCCCAGCATTACTCATGGATAGATTGGAGGAGGGCACACACTTGAGTATGATGATACCTGGGTGGAATTCTCATGGATGAGACCAAGAGGAAGTCTTGGTGGAACCTTCAGTGGGGGAGCCATGGTGGAAGAGACTCATGAGATGATATGGTTGGGTGACCGAGTTCACTAGACCAGATCGCAAACTTGGATGAGGATGACTGATTGTTGTGATGGGTCTACTTAGTTGAACAACATGGGAAACTTGAGTCATGGACATCGAGTTGGAGACATGGAGCATGGCAGGCTTATGGAGGGACATTATGGAGGAGCACTTCTAGAGGTGTCACTTATGGGCATCCAATGAGGAGTGTCAAGGTAGGGATGTTGTGCAGGTGGATTTGCTAATGTGACATGGTGATGTTTTATTTATGAGCCGATAGGGATGTTGTGCACTCTTGTATAACAAGGCCATGGACTTGGTTGGATTTGTGAGTAGACTATGGAGTATTCATACTACATGGAGAGTTGAGGCATCTTGCAGAGACCTTTGGAACAAGACATGTATGCTTGCGAGGGTGTTGGTTGGACTTGACTCATGGAGCTGATGATGACACGAGGTTGTGACTTTTAGGGACTTCATATTATGGTGGACTTAGAGGATCTGATGCATTGAGAAGCTGAGGTCAGGGACTTTGATGCAGGATGGGGTGCATACTTTTGAGTACATGTATGGGTGTGCTTGAAAGAGTGACTTGATGTGGAGGATTGATATGAGACACTTTGGAGTGATGGAGTTACAATGATGATGATGCCTTGGTGGCAACACTTGGGCATGGGTTGAGCCAAGACTTAACTAATTTTTCATGGATGAATGAGATAGGTGTATACTTGTTTCCTTGTAGACTTAAGGGATGGCACATTGCATATATGGTGGAGGTTGCTTCATGAACTTGGATGTGGCACATCGAGAGTCAAGTTTGATGAGAGGATCTCTTCATATTAAGGAGATGGATATTTTGCAGATAGATGATGATGTTGGGATAAATGCGGCTAATTTCATGCATCACATTGATACAAAAACATCATGGGCAGCATGTTGTAGATGAAGATGAAGATTACTTCATGGACTTGGGCATGGCTTAGATGGAGATGGATTCTTGATCGAGTTGATGATGTGACATGATGTTCTGAGAAAAGACTGATGATGGCATAAGGATGTGCATTCTTTTGGTTTGAGCGCAAGAGTTGAATTAGCTACCCAACTAGTTCAAGTCATGGGGGTTGACAGTGTTCAGAGATGTGTTAGTATTGCGTTGGAGTATCGTGAAAGTAGTTCACATAGGGACGACACATGATAGAATCAACATGATATGTTGCATTGGAGTAGTATGTAGAGATTGCGATAGGATGTGGTTGATGATCATGGATTGAGGAGACTTTCCAATTTATGGAGGACATACTAGTGGTTTATATGGCATTGGCATGGGTATCTTAGAGACATATGGTTGCCAAGATGAGATATTGTCGAGGACGACAATGGCTTCAAGTGGGGGAGAGTGTAGCGCCCATGAGCTGTGAGGCATTTTGGTGAAGACCGCACGATGGAGGAGCAGAATTTAAAAAAAATATTTTTCCTTGACCAAATTAAATTCTTCCAAGAGAAATTTGAGGTTCTCTGGATGAATAAGATTGTCCAATGAAGGTAATTTTTCCCTGAGCTACCAAATTAACACTCCCTCTCATCTAGGGAGAAATTTCTGACTATGACATATGTCCCATCTCAAATATATTCTCATTGTTAAGAAAACTATTGTCTCTACTCATCTCTGCTAAACACTCAAATATAAGAGAATAATAATTTGACATCATAGGGGAGGTTAATCTATTACCCTCTATCTAATGACAATAGGAGAGATCCATATACCAAGCAAGGATCACATCCATATTGTTGTCTAATCAGTAGGCGAGATACAACTTGCGATGGAAGGTCTATCGTCTAGTGATAATGGGAAAGATCCATCTAACAACAAGGATTACATCCATACGCTTGTCTAATCAAAAGGTGAGATACAACTTGTCATATAGGGTAGTGATCAAATCCATCCCAATGTTTTTTGATCTTACCTAGTTAACCCTCAAGACTCAAGTGGGTTAACACTTACATCCTAAACACTTGAGTGAGATACCACTTGATATTCAAGGATCACAACCATCTCAAGTCATCTCAACGCATTGGCCAGATGGGAAGGAAAAATCCCAACAAGCCTAGATTTTGGGTAGGATGCATATTGGGGTATATTATGTCAATCGTGCTAGGGGTAGATACCCAACTTATCATAAATGATAAGGATCACACAACCTATGGTGACAATAGGTGAGATACTACTTACCACAAAGGGTAAGGATAAAAACCATCCTATTTTCCAAATATCCCTCAACCCCGAGAGCTCTCACGCTCAATTCCTCTCCCTGTGAACTAAAATAAGGTGAAAAAGCATAGCTCAGTGTCTTCGATCAGTCAAGACCCTTACACAGGAAGGTCACATCCATCAATCCAAGTTTCTCTTTGAAGACCAAGAACTTTCCTTTCGGAAAATCCTTGCTGAGTATGTTTTTTATTTGCTTGTCTATCAAAATATGATGGAGTCTCACGTCTCCTCTTTGTACCATGTCTCAAATGTAGTGGTACATGATCTCAATATTCTTGGACTTCTCATGAAATATGAAATTCTCTATCAATCATATCCCACTCTTGTTGTCGCAATATATCATTACAGTATCCAGGACCTGCTCAAATAACTCTCCAAAGAGATTTTTCAACTAAGTTTCCTCACAACTAGACATGCTAGCAATAATGTATTATGCCTTAGTCATTCTTAAAGCTACGGAATTTTGTTTCCTACTCATTCAAGATATCATAGTAGACCCCAAGCTAAATCAACATCCTGATGTGCTCTCCCTATCAATAACATTTCCAACCTAGTCAGCATTGGTGTATCCATGTAGTCTAACATATCTAGTAGTGTATCTCAAACCAAGATTGGTCGTCCCATGTAATTATCTCAGAATGTGTTTGGTAACAACCCAATGTGAATGGATGGGCTCGGTCTTGAATTGACTCGAGGTGTTGACTACAAAGCATATGTTTGGACAGGTGCTCATTAGGAACATCAATGCCCCAATCAACTATCGATACTTCGAAGGATTCATCAAATCAGGTCCAACAGCATCTCCACATAATTTCTTGAAGTTCATTTCCATCGGGGTGGCCAAGGATTTTCATTTTTCCATTCCAAACCTTTCCAACAACTTCACAACATATTTTCCTTGGGAAATGAAAATCTCTTTAGGTCTTACCAAACTTATAATCCCATAAAGTAATGCATCATACCAAGATCCTTCATTTCGAACTTAGAAGCCATCCCCCTCTTACATTCAAGACTTAGTCTCGCTACCTATTAAGAATAGATCATCAACATATAAAACCAAAATCAAATCCATAACTGAACCAATTTGAGGTACAAGTTTGGAGCATCACTTCTTCTTTTCAATCCATGCTTCACCAGGTAATTGTCAATGCGGGCATATCAGTCTCTAAGTGCTCGCTTCAAGCCATATAATACCTTATTCAACCTGCAAACATGAGTCTAGTCCTTCACTTCAAATCCCATAGGTTTCTCAACATATACTTCTTCTTGTAGTATGCCACGAATAAACTTTGTCTTTACATCCATCTAGTGACGATTCCATCCTTGACTAGCAGCAAAGGCAACGATCGATCTAATGGTGGTGTAGTGGGAAATCGAAGTAAATATATCATCATAGTCTTCTTCCCCTTTCTGGGAGAACCCTCAAGCCATGAACCTTGCTTTATACTTCTCAATTCTTCCATTAGCTCCATCCTTGATTTTGTATATCCATTTCAAAGTCACAATATATTTTCTCCACGTCTCAGAACAACGTCCCATACATCATTATTTATAATTGATCCATACTCTTTGGCCATGGCATCCTTCCAAACTTATGATTTCACAACTTATTCAAAGATGGGAGGTTCATCTGAATTATATATCTCATGGCTACAACATATCCCCGATATCAGCAACACTTCTTGCTTTCTCTAAATGTACCTCTAGCAGTGGCATGTCTCTTAGCATTTTATAATGTATCACGAAGCCACGATGGTCTCTTCCTTGCAAGAGGATCACGTGGAGGGGGATCCAAATGGTCCATAGGCTCCACGGGATCATCATCAACATATTTCTTTGGCTCGGGCACAAAAGGGCCTTCTAGTAGGTCCATGTCATCATCTTTCTTCTCGGGAGGAGGAGGCGAGGAAGGTCCCTTGATTTTCCAAGGGCAACATCTTCATCAAATGTTACATCCCTACTAAACTTGAT
>APFE030663911.1:98307-127628 GCA_000404065.3 Pinus taeda
TTTCTCTCTTTTCCCCCACCATTTCTGGCAAGTACCTCTTTATTTTTGACAAGCTTGAGGAGGATAACCTTTGCTTGATTATAAGCTCATCCTTCGGATGAGTCCAACTTAGTTTAAAAGTCGAACCCTAAGAAGGAGTGGTCCGTTCCTGTTTGAAATTGAACAAGTCCTTTACTGTTAAATTTTAACGAGTCCAGTATTGGAGAAACTTGGTGTTTTTCAATTTTAGGGAGTCAGAAGAAAAACTTAAGAAAACTCCATGGTTGTCCTTTTTCGTAAATTTGTGTCTCCCAAGCACGAAAAAGTATAAAATAATACTTGAGAGAACCGCTTGATCATTATGATCAAGGAGTACTTTTCATAATTAGTGCCTTCAATCTGAAAAAGTAAAAAAGCGATAAAAAACACGTTGTTTTATTACCATTATCGAACTTGAAACAACAAAAGTATGGCAATATTTTCATGTTTATACGGTCAAAAAAGAGCTGTAAGTGGATCGTCCTTTTAATTCCGTTTTAACGAGTTTAAAAAGAAAAACTCCGCAATCTTTTCATATTTTACGAGTCAGAAAAGAGCTTAAAGAGGACTCCTATGTTTCGTTTTTTTGTAAATTTTGAAAGAGTCCGAAAAAGTGAAAAGGTATGCTCTTCGTTGAAAATGATCAATTGTCCCTGAAAATCCAATATTCTACACAAAAACTCAAAACATTACTCATACCTATTTAAAATTAATAAAAATGCATCAAAGTGACCTTTTTAAAGTGAAAAATAAACAAATTAAAAATTCATTTATTCAAAAAAGCTTATAAAAAGGGCTTTTGTAAATTCATTTTTACCATTTGACTTCAGAGTGAAAAGTAAGAGCTTTTGGTAAGAAACTTCCTGTGAAGATTGTGGAAAATCCGACTTTTGGAATCGAGAACCATCCTATCCAGGAAATCCACATCATCCCTATCTTGCATTTCAACCATTTAATTTTCATTTTAGGGCTTTAAAATTGATTGTTTTAGGAAAATTTTGGTTAAAAAATCGCTTGTGGGGGGTCCGCAGGTGCAGCATATGGCCCCTGCGAACCCCAACTTTTTCGTATGTAGGAAAAAGTCGGGGTCTCGCACCTGCTCTTAAGGAATAGTGCGAACCTATGCATTGTCCCTAACTAGCGGGTGCAGACCCCGCGAAATACGTTTTTAAAAACCTAATTTTTTCATTTCCGCCCAAAATTTTTGAAATTACAATGTTCTAATCCACCTTTTTTGCAATGTAGATATACAAGATGCTTGTTTGGCAGGAATGGGAACATGAAGATGTGGATCAAGCCGCATTAATTCATCCACCTTCAATACAGGCATTACGAGCATGCGGACTATTGAAATTCTGGGCCATACCTGGCATGAGGGCTCAGGTAGACTTTCTGCAATGGCTGGTAGACAGGTGGAGCACACAGGCCAGTGTTTCATAATTGGTGGCCACTGGCTCAAAATCAAGCTAGAGGACATTTATTTCCTGACTGGTTTGCCCAAGAGAGGTGAAAGATTATCTCTATTCGAGACTAGGCCAGGTGGCCAGTTCGTCGCTAGTCTCCGACTAGAGTTTTGCAATGTCCAAACTGCGGACAAACGGATAGATATTAAGACTATCTCCCTTCCTGAACTTAAAGTGATCACATTTACTGTCACCAGACTATGCGAGAGCACATCATTGCATCTAGCTACCGATTCCCAAATGCGCATGGCAGTAGACTGCTTCCGAGGCACCATCTTCAACTGGTGCGATGCTGTGTTGGCAAATGTGAAGGGTCAACTGACTAGGGCAAAGAACAGACAACTAAAGAACTTTGGATATGGTTTCTTAGTTGTGAGATTTGGCCTAGAGAGGGTCCCTATGTTGGTTCCACAACACCTTTCTATTGAGGCTGGACTTCCGCGAGATCCCAAGCTTATGCGCTGGGTTGCAATCATGGCCCGTCATCCTGAGGAGGGTACAGAGGTTGTCCGATTTCCTCCTGAGTATTTTCATTGGTTGGAACCAACTTTTCATGATTCAGGACTTTCCATATGCTGGGATGGATTATCGTGGTGATCCAGACATGGCTCTTCCACTAGGAGAGCAATGGGATGATTCAGGTAAAATCACTTTCAATAGTTTCTAAATTTTTAAACTAATTTTTATTTTAATTTTATTTATTTTTATTTTTATTTCTTATTTATTTTTATTTATTTATTTAATATTTATTATTTATTATTTTATTTTATTTTATTTATTTTTAATTATTTTATTTTTATTTTATTTTTTATTTATTTATTTTATTTTTTTTTTAAATCCTCCAAAACTGATAGTAAAAAGTTTTAAATGCAGATGTTGGTCCACGACAACCAGCCGCTCTCCAGCCCTATGAGAGAAGACACCCTGCTACCGCGACACCGGCCCCACAGGACCAATCAGCAAAGACCCTGACCGAATTGGAGCATCATCTAGAGCATTTGACAGTAGACATCCCGAAGACTAGTATAGATGATATTCCTCTTAGGTTACAACACTATGTGATTGGGGTCCTAGGACCTTTTAGGAGGTTCCTTTGTAGGGTGGCCCAAGTAGTGGTTTCTTATCATGATCATCATCAGGGATAGGATGATCTCCCTTGTAGACTTCATATGACATTTTATATATTTGTGTGCTATCATTTTTGCCGATCATAAGGTGTTTTTCAACCTATGATTGAAGACGATGTATATTTAACACACTTCTATGCTATGATATATCACTATTACTGGCTATCTTGTATAACATGTTTATGGAATGTTTTTAAATTTACTATCTTGATTATTGCAAATGTCTACTTAACATTCGAGAAGCAACTGCATTTGCTAATGCATTTATATATCTTTGAAGATTTTGATATTCAATGTAGTCAAATTCACGTTCCAAGAGACGAACTCTGAAAAATAATCTTAATAACACTGGATTTCTAATGGCACAAACCCTGTTAAGCTGTAACACAACGAGTTCAGAATCAATCACTTAATAACTCAATCACTGCACTATACTCTACAATGTTATTTGTTGTTTGACCGAGGCTTACCCCATGCATAGATACTAACTCGTTAGAGGGTGAATAGATAACCCAAGCTGCAGAAGAAATGTTCCATGTACTACGACAAGCACCATCAGCGAAACCAATGTATGTTTGAGAAGACGTCGACATCTGCAATATCAAGATTAAAATCAAGATAAGCAAGAATACTGATAAAACACTCTCTAAACTAGGCACACTTTCTAATCTAAAACACACCAACTAGAAAGAAACTATTCTAACAAGACTCTCCACACCAAACGTTAAGCATAATATCTTTTCAGATAAAGCCCATTTCTGGGTCTACCTAAAGAGACACTGTCAAAATCTACTAATTCATAGGCCCCTTTGGCCAGCTTACGCTTAACAACAAAAGGACGATGCCACATGGGTACAAATTTTCCAACCCCCAGCTTATCATTTGCTTGATCGTATAATAAAACTAGGTCCCCTCCGAAAAATTACGAGGTGTAAAATTTCGATCGTACTGAGCTTTTATCCATTTTGCATGAGTCTTGATTGCTAATGCAACATCACGTCGATTCTCATCTAGCTTAGCTAAGTACAACAAACGTTTTTCCTCTTCGGAAGTGGCTGGAAGTAATTCTATGGCTATTTGCAATGACGGAATTTCGCATTCAATGGGTAACACTGCTTCTAACCCGTAAACTAGTTGAAAAGGAATGAAACCAGTTGATGTTTTGACTGAGGTTCGGTACGCCCAAAGCGCTAAAAATAACATGTTATGCCAATTCGACCGATGAATACCACTGATTTGTTGGATCATAATGACTAGAAATTTATTGATTGCTTCAACCAGACCATTGGCCTGTGGGTAATATGGAGTAGAACTATCGTGACGCAGGCCAAGTTGATCTGTTAGTTTAATCATCACGATGTTTCGAAAATGACTTCCATGATCAGTAATAATCGCTTGAGGAACACTGAATCTAGCAATTATATGATTGAAAACGAAAATTGCAGCAATTTTTCCATCTGCCAAAAATGTAGGCATCGCCTCAGCCCACTTGGTAAAATAATCTACCGCAAGGATGATATACGCACGCCCCCCGGCCGAGTGAGGGTTACATGTAATAAAATCGATGCCCACTTTGCGAAAGGACCAACGACAATTATAGGGTGGAGAGGAGCAGGTGGAGCACGCATCTTTCGATAAAAAAATTGGCAATTATGGCATTTCCGGACTACATTGATACAATCTTTAAATAAGGATGGCCATAAATAACCAGCGCGCAATATATTTTGGGTTGTGGAATACCCAGACATATGACCACCACACGCTCCAGAGTGACAGTCATTCAAAACCTTTTCAACTTCTTCGTGAGTTAGACAATGACAGAAAACCGAATCCACTCCACGAAAATAGAGTGTATCTCCAATAATATTGTACTGTTGGGATTGGAAATGTATTTTCCTTCACTGAGATCGTGAGATTTCAAGCCAAAAAGATTGGGTTTGGAGATAGACATCTATATCTCCATACCATGAATCAAGAGTACTGATAAGAAACAAGGATTCATCTGCAATGGGTTCTTCTGCCACAGTTTCAGTATTAGTACGCGGGAAATCACACATCAGTTCCGCAAAAACCAAAGATTTCTTTGCCTTAGATTTTTCAAATTCCAAGTCAAATTCCTGCAGGATAACTATCCATTTGGAATACTTGTCCCCTAACAATTGTTTTGTCAAAATATACGTCATAGGGTTACAGTCAGAAATTACTGTGGTTTTGCGTAATAAGATGTAGTGACGAAATCTTTGGAGAGCTTGAACAGTTGCCAAGGCCAATTTCTCCACATGCGAATATTTAAGCTCAGTCGGATTCAAAGTTCGACTAAGATAGTAAATCACATGTTCAATTTTGAACTCATCTTCCTGAACTAAAACCATCCCAATGGTGGAATGAGAAGCGGCGAGGTACAAAAAGTAGTCCTGGTTGTAGTTGGGAGGATGCAATAATAGTGCATGGGTCAACATGTGTTTAAGTGCATCAAAAGATTTGTTAGCTATCTCATCCCAGAAGAATAGAGTATTCTGTTTCAACAACCTGGTAAAACCTTTCATTATCTCGGCATAGTTAGGAATGAATCGACATAAAAAATTTGCTTTCCCTTGCAAATTTTGGAGTTGGCGAAGAGTCGAAGGCAGAGGTAATTTGACAATAGCTTCAAACTTCGATGGATCGACAAAAATGCTGGCTTTTGAGACAACAAATCCCAGTAAACAACTCGTTTCTATACAGAAAACACATTTGTGGTGATTGATCCTAATTCGATAATGCCTACATCCCATAAAGATGGCTCGTAATTGAGTGAGATGATCGGCTCTCATAATGAATGAGCGGTAAATCATCGAGATAAGGCTGCACAATATGCTTGATGTCATGAAATGCGTAAGACATAGCCCTTTGAAAAGTTGCTTCGGCATTCTTCAATCTAAAAGGTAACTTGCAATAAGAAAATGTCCCCCATGGACAAATGAAAGTTGTTTTAGGTTGATCAGCAGGGAGTGTTAATTTGATTGTAACCAGAAAAACCATCCATAAAGGAAATTATTTCACTGTCGGTACAATCATCAATAATTTGATCGATATAGGGAGTTGGATAATTGTCTTTAGGACAAGCTTGATTAATATCCCTATAATCAATACATATTCTTATCGTTCCTTGCTTTTTGTTAACAGGAACAATATTCGATACCCAATCCATTAAAGAAATTGGATAAATGAAACCTGCTCAAAGTAATTTCTCAACTTCAGCTTTAATAGTAGCAACTTTTCTTGGATGTATCTGACGTAAATGTTGCCGGACAGGTTTAGCATCCGGGTAAGTTTTAATTTAATGGAAAACAATTGATGGATCGATTCCTGGCATTTCTTCATATGACCAGGCAAACACGTCGCGGAATTCTTGAAATAGGGCTTTATAAGTTTGGATTTCCTCGTTTGTAGAAGAAGCACCTATATGAATGTTTTCAATAAGTTCGGGTTTCACTGAAATGTCAATAGGAATTGTTTGAGAAATATTTCCCAAATTCAACTCAGAATCAGGATGTTGCAATGGATTTTCTGGTTATTTGACATAATCAATGGTAAAAATAGATGAGAAATCATTTTCAAAATGATCAAGCTCAAGTAAAAACGAAGATCGATGATGGAGATCTTCCTATGGTAAATCATCAATAGATAATAGTTCACGAATCTGCTCATCAGTATGAACAAGATCAGAAAGAGTTGTTGAATCTGAGGTTGAGATTGAAAGTGACTCCCCATGGACCACATTCATTGGATCAATTTCGGTTGAACTAGAGTCGGAAAACGACTGTACTGCCTGATATGCAACTTCAAAGGGACTCAAGGGCATTGCATCACTGAATGAGTCCACCTCAGAATCAGAAGGTACGATCCAAGGATCATCAAAAGCAATAGTGTTCGATGAAATCATATGAATGGTTGCAAAAGAAGGTGATACGTTAGGAGGAGGAAATGAAAAAGTTCCTAGTAAACCAGAATCTTTAATTAATCCCACCCCAACATCCTTATAACGGATAGCTGTTTTCCCGACATGTTGGATACTATCAAAAGAGGCTGGGTCGGATGAAAAATAATTTAACTAGTGTATTGTAATGATCTTTCCATTATGAGGAAATTTAATAAGCCGAAAGACCGATGAAACAACAACAGTCATAGCGTAAGACCAACTGCGACCCAAAAGAAGGTTGTAATCTAGAGGGGCATCAACCACTTCCACATCTAGATTTACAGTTTTTCTTTCTACCCCTATAGGTAAATCCTATAGAATGCCAAAAGGATGAAACCCTCGGTCACCAAAAGCCTTTAAAATTGTCGGGGATTGATTGAGTGTAGGAGAACCAAGCGATCTCCAATACTGAATCGACATAATACACGTAGAAGCTCCCTCATCAATCACAGTCCGAAAGCAAGGTCTGTTTTTGACTAACACTGAGATTTTGAAAGCCATTTGATGAGGTAGACGAGGTGTACTATTTTCTAAATCGAAGATTATAAGGTTGGAATCCTGAATATAAACAAATCCTATAGCAGACAATAGCAATATACGTTGTGCTAGACATGATTGCAGCACCTCCAAAGCCGACATTGCTGAAGGGGAAATAGATAAATCTTCAACAATGTTATAGTTCTGAGCAGCTATCGCATGTGGATTGAAAGCTGACTTCTGAAGTATACCTTTAGCAGGTGGTTTGATTACTAAGTCTGGGTTAGGTTTCTCGATCTGTAGCGGATCAGAACCAGAAGGAGTTGAAGTTGATGGGTTTGAATTAGAATATTCTGCTTCCTTACCACCAACAGGATTCTTACTACCATAATCTTGCAATCGCATTGCAATCCTGACATGGGACATCATCATAATTGGTTCTTCTGAGGCATTTGAGGAAGAACCTATCATCTTACTATCTTGACTAGGAAAAGGATCCTTCAAGACAACAGGCGTTTGAGAACCTTTGACGATTTTCGAAACCTCAGCTCGATGTGGACAATCTCTTGTAAAGTGCTCCTCGTCACAAATGAGACAAGGATAACGAGATTTACGTTTCTCGTTAGTAGATTCAGTTTTATCCAGTTTCTCTTTTGTGTTTTGTTTATTTTTATTCTTCACTTTATTTTTACCATCGGATTTTGATTTGGCCGAAGATGATTCTATGACATGAATATCGGCAGGAATTTCAGCGGAAGATTCTCCTATCGGGGAATCTGGTAAAGTTATAATAGGAGAAGAATTCTTTGCAGATTTCTTCTTACTCTTGGTGCTAACTGAACCAATCATACCATCAGTGACATGAGACCCTGAAGGAGCTGCAGTTATTTGATTTTGTTTGGGAAGATCAGGGATTTTTTCATGTAAAGTACCCGACTGCGTATAAACAAGGTCAAGGTACTGAGCCTGAGAAATTACTTGTTCTTCAATAACAACTCTTGCCTTAGCTACATCCTTAGTTATTTTAGGTAATAATGATTTAACAAACCATTCTACCAAAATTTGATCCGAGATAAAAACTTTCACTAAACGTTGTCGACGTCACCATTCATGAATATGGTCTGTAATATATGTAGACGTTGACTGTTTTAATGAAGTTAATAATTCCGTGCCATTGTCATATCTGACAGGCAACTAAAAATGAGTTAAGAATGAAGTAGCTAACTGACTAAAATTATAAAAAGAGCTTCGTGGTAACTCAACGTACCACTTGGCCGCGAGACCAATTAGAGTGCATTGAAAAATCCGTAAGCGAATTGAGTCATCTATAATGGAATTTGATGCACACCAGAGGTGATAAGTCATCACATGATTCGACGGATCCTCTCCTGGCTTACCCTCAAACGTTGGGATATCACTGGGCAACTTATTAGGCATTGGTGGCCAGTATGGAAGATAGTAAATTGGATAGTTCATAAGGCGCGACAAGTCAGGTAAATCCAAAGTTGCGATAAACGGTAAATGACGGTTAGGGTCTCGAAAACCTTGGGTCACAAGACCAGGTCCAGGAGGAGGATATCCATGATAACCTCGAATTGGATTTGCATTAGGAATATTATATCCTCCCGGAAAACCAGGATTAACCGGACCAAACTGGGGTTGTTGAGGTTGAGGTTTCTAATAAGTATACCAAGAGTACGGTTGATACTGATAAAATAGGTTTTGCACAGCAAAACCGTATTGATATTGTCCCTAGTATGATTGATAAGTGAATTGTGGTTGACTTGTGACAAACGTACTTGGACCAATTTGTCCTATAAGCATCTGAACCAAAGTCTGAATTGTAGGTCCAGACTGTGGTAAAGAGGTCTGAGGAGTTGATATGGGAACATTAGAAATCGGAGTTGTCGATACTCTAGAAGTAGGTGGGGTAGATTGAACAAAAGTTGCAGTAGTTGCAACAGTCGTTTGAGGTGGATTTCAAGGTGAACTAGGCCCAAACTGATGAACTACACCAGGTGCAGAAGTTTGAATAGTAGGCTGGACAGGTTGCTGGGTTGGACTAGAAACTAAAGGTTGTATAGGTTGAGATGACAACTGCACATTGGGTTGCAAAATCTATTGAGTTTGAGATGGATCCCACGATATATTCATTCTGGGGTAAGGACCCATAACAGGTTGAGAATATGGAGGACCATAACCAGGTTGAGTGTAGGATTGATAATTGAAAGGTACATTTCCAGCTCCTTGAACAAATGGTTGACTAGAAGGTGGTTGGAAACCTTGAGTTGGGTACTGATCTTGAGGTTGATAACCTTGAGGCACGTACTAAAACTGGGGTTGACCTTGAGGTATATATTGATACTGGGGTTGACCTTGAAGTATACACTGAGTTTGGGGTTGACCTTGAGGTATGTACTGTATCGAAGGTATGTACTATCCTTGAGGTTACCCCCCAAGCAGTATTTGACTACCTTGAGGTTGCCCCCCAGGCGGTAATTGAGCACCTTGAGGCTGCCCCCCAGGCGGTAACTGACTACCTTGAGGTTTCCCTCTAGGTGGTAGCTGACTACCTTGAGGTTGCCCTCCAGGAGGTAATTGACTACCTTGAGGTTGCGAATTTGGAATAGCACCAGACATCATAAGAATTTCTTCTACACTCAACGACGGAGTTCCGTTATTACCAGTTGACATTCCATGTTCAATGGGTTGAGGAGATGCTCCTGAAAAAGTACTAGAAAGTGACTGATACCTAGAAGGAACAGAAGGACCGCCATATAAAAATATTTCCAGAGTTTGGGAAAACATGGATGACCGCTTTGACATATTCGAAGGAGGATAATAACCTCTGGGCATAGGATGAAAAGGAATACGAGGTGATGAAGAAGCAAGACCCAGATTTTCTAAAAAGTTCGTCAATGATACGTACCAAGTGTTACTTCTAAAAGGACTGTAGAAGATTGATTCATGCTCCCTGAGTTCTAAAGTTGGTTGATTTTCAGGGAGAGATATATCTTCGTCCGGACTAACAAGTTCTTCAATAGAAATGAGTCCATAAGGAAGATTTTGGGTAATGACACTTCCTACCCTGGGTGAACCATGACCACTAGAAACTGGAGAAGCAAATCCCGAGGATGGAGTAGCAGTAGGTTAAGTTTCATGTTCAGAAATTTCAGGTTCCTCAATTAATTCACTAGTAGGCGAAATGCTACCAGTAACTTTGGAAAATGAAATTGGTTCAGAAATATACTCTGTTGCTGGAACTTTATAATGAGGGTGAATAATTAAAGATGATTCTCCGGCCTTTGGTGACCCAACTCTACTACCACTAGGTGTGACAAGAGCTCTTAGCCCTTCAAGCTGACTTGGTGTATATTCGGGAGGCTGCCCCCGAAGTCTACGGGATTGTCTCGGTAATTCATCCATGATTAAATATTTAATCACTTCACATGCAAACAAAGAAAATCTCAATAAAACCACTTAAAGTCTCTAAAGAACCAAACAATTGAATCACACGCCTAACAATCTAAGAGTTCAAACCACGCACAAACAGTAACTTTCCATACCGAAAACACTAGTTGGTGATAAAATCCAATGTCGCAGAATTCAATACAGAAATGGCAGTTGGAACAGTTACCCCGACAACCTGCTTAATGAAACAGACTGGCACAAGTTTCTTCACAAAACCGTCTCGAGTGGAGAGAACCCCCCAGAGAGTCCAAGTGAGTCTAGTCAATGTCTGCTCCAGGTACAGTGAGACCCATCCTTCACCATCACCTTAGGAAAGAATCTTAATATTATGGTCACTGTGGTTACCAACAATAACAAATACAACTGGGGGAACAATCTAAAATCCGATCTACGTGCAAGAGCAGAGTAGCAAATCTCAATCCCCTTGAAGGCTTCTTGACATGATTAATCCAAGATTTACCAACAAGTGACCCCAGGCTCCTCGACAATGGTTAATCTGAGGTTTACCGTTTTTAATACGCGCAAATCTTCTATCTTTCCCAATGAGACAGACTAGATTGTCTCAAAGGCTCGGACATGATATCATGATTGAATCCTTTAAGAGGAGCTTCCCAGATTATATCAATTACAATTGGATTTATTTCCTACCGCAAGATACAGCTACTTGTTTGTTTTAACTATCTTGGAGTTAATTACTCCCTACTCCAAGATACTAGCCTAAGCTATATTGGTGATAAGAGCCCTAGAAATAAAAATATTGCTAGATGAATTTTAATTAAGCGTTATTTTATTGGTTGTTTCTTAAGTAAATAGGTATGGAGATGAAACTTTGATGGTGTGAAGACTCGACTCCAAAAACACTAAAAAATGCACCTAATATGATAAACAATTCTTTTTCCTTTCAATGAATCTCTAGCTAAAGAAAGAGTTGAGAATGCAATTCCTTGAAAAGCAAATCTTTCCTTCAACATATAACTGAAAAGAAAAACTTTTTTGTCTTTTTCAATACACTCAAAACGAAGCTATTAATTATGCTCACAAAATAAATCCCTTTTCTTTTCAACACTCAAAACTACAAAAAACAATTCTTTCAAAAGAGAATCTATAATTTCTAGAAAACACACTCAAAACTATGAAAAATCTAATCTTGAGATCTAAACTTCTAAAATCCTAATTGAAATAAAAGCTTCAAATGTTTTTAAGGATGTTTTACTTAGTTATTCAGTAAACTAAGGATTAATTCGTTGAGAATAACAAATCAATCAAAAAACACTCAGCTATGTTTTCTTTATAAAAATGAAATTCACAACTTATAACCAAGTTCATTCAAAGATTTGCAAAGAGAAATGAAATCTATTTCTCACCAAGAGAAGATTTCACAAACCAGCTAGACTCATCAAGAAGGCAAAAGATAATAGGGTGATCTAGGTTTCTTAGGCTTCTAATCTTTAAGTCACTACAAAGACAGAGTGAAGACCAATCCAAGCATGCAAAACTTCTAGAAATTCATCTAAAACACAACACCAATGGAACTTACTCACAAGAGGCTTTTGACAGGACACATGAAGATATGGGCAGAGGCTAAAAGTAACAAACTAATCCTAAACTTGACAGGGTTCGCAGGTTTCCACTCTGTGCAGTAAAGTAACAGTGCGAAGAGGTAAGCACTGTAATACAAACAGAACGTGAGGTCCTCGTAAAAATTTGTAAAAAACAAAAAACAATCCAGGACCTAAAAACTACCCAATCCCACACACATCAAGCAAAAACCAGAAACAAGAATCAAGTTTCTCAAATCAAAGATAAAGGAAAATTAGAAAACCAAATCCAGTTCCCCAGCGGAGTCGCCAATTTGTTGGCCGGATAAATTGTTCTTGCAGACAAGACCGATCTCCCTAGTATCAACAGATATCTAGCAACAAGCAGGACAAGCAAATCTACCTTTCTCTAAACATATTGCGATTCATTGATAAAAACTAAAGAGGTGTTTTAGACCCTACCTTAAGTCCAACGCTAGCTTGTGGCAGCCATGCTCCAACAGCTTCAAAAGAATTTCCTTTTAAGAACCTGCAATCACAAACAAGCACACATCAAATAACACCTGCATAGCTAATATAACAAATCATGTTCATCATGGTGATCAAGGAATCCATGAAATGAACCATAAAACACAACTTATTGAGAAAAATAAACTTGATTGTATTAACTTTGAAATAGAACAACTTTACAACCTTGGTGCCTTGATGCTGTACAAGCTCTTCCCAGGTTCCAAATAGGAATCTCCTCTACTTTGACAAGCCTCACTCTCTTCCAAATGAGATCAAAAGGTATGTAATCTTTCCTCTCAAAAGCTCAATTAGGAAGACTAAGTTCCAGCAACATTTACCCTAAAAAATATTTAGCTTTCAACCTCTCAAGTAACCAGCCAAATGCTTCATTTTATAGTGCAAAGGAAGGAACTTACAGGTCCACCATTGAAGGCATAGAGTCCTCCTTCAAAGGAATAAGTTCCTCACATCAAGGGGTTAGCTCCTTAAGGTATGGGATGCATGAACCCTTAAAGAGAAAACTTGCCACCGTAAGATTCCCTTTAGAAGCTTCCAGAAATGACTCAAAGTGATTTTTTAAGAATGTACTTGCGCCTTTTTAACTTTTACAGGGGTTCGCACCCATAACATAGATACAGAGCGGTCAGGTGTGCAGGGGACATGACCAATAGGTGCGGAACCACTGGTAATGCTAAGAGAAAGTGTGAAACCAGAGTTTTAGAGATTTTAAAGGTCTTTCTCTTATTTTCAAGGCTTGATATGAAGAACTGAGGTTTAAGACTTGCAAAGGAGGAAAATATGAGTGATGATAGACTCATATTGTTTGCAGAATGTCAAAGTGACAATTTTTTGTGCAACAGGGGGTGGTGGCCCGCCACCTCACTTATATATATGCATATTTTTTATTTTCATTAAAATAGGGGTGTTTTTTCAAATCTTTAGAAAATAAGGGATATCGGGCAATTTAATGAGGCCACAATTTTGACTGCTTTCAAGAGCTAGGTTTCATGCCCCAGGGTTGGTCAAATTGTAGGACACTTAAAGCTGGCCCACAACCCAACTTTGACCAAAACTTTGACTAGCTCGTTCTCCCTCATACGAGCTCGGATTGACAAACTGTTCATACCGTTGTGATCAGGAGGATGAGATCTACGCTTTGGTCTTGGTTCAAAAGAATTCCAATAACTTCGATTTTAGAGCTTCCATAAGCCCTCTTTGTCTTATGTGTGTCTCTGGAGCCACCTAGATCAGTCCTTTCCTCATAGGTATGGATATCCTCATTTAGCATTTCTTGGAGAACCATTAGCTTCTCTTTGAAGCAATTGAACCATTATTTGAGTCTCTCCTTTGAATGGGCTTTGGGAATCACATTATACCTTGCCATTGATCCTATCTTTCAAGTGATTTCCCTTATACCAAGACTCCTCTCATCGGTGAAAGTTCATATAGAGTAGGGGACATTGACTGAGGTGACAGTGGGTCTTTGTCCCATTATTGTCATTTGGTATAATAGTTGTCCCTTAGGTACCCCTCCTAGGGCCCCTGTTAGTTTGTTTGGCAACATTTTTGGCATTGTTGTTTGGGACACGAAACATGTCTTGTTCCCCCTATGAAAATATTGACATATCATTCTTTGTGAATCCATTCAAAGAATGAAGCCCTAATTATTCATTTAACTTTAAGGACAATGTTTGTAGGGTGAATCAAGAATATCTCTACACATCATTAATTTCACCTTGGAAACTTCTACATAATTGCTATGTCTAACCCTGACAGGAGATCTTATTTTTATGAATTACCTTCATTGGACATCGCTTCCATCCCTAGGCACCTAATCATGTTGCCTAGAAGATCATACATTGAATGCCCAAGTTTGATGGTGATCCACTCTATGCAATAAATCATGTAGCAAGATTTGTTCCATATGCATCAAACATAAGTGATTGACCAGGATGTCCTCATATTTCTATTCATGAGATCCCTCCAAGGTAATAATTCATGGCTACATAATTGAAAACCTAGGATAATCTCATCTATTGAAGCTTTCTGTGATGGTTTTATTAAACATTCTCAAGCATGCCACCCATTAGACATTCAAGAGGAAGCCTTCATTGAACATCATGAATATCTTGGGAGAAATTATCCAGCTACCTCTTTGGACTTTGATCTCATTGATTACTTATATATTGAAGAGGGGAAACGAGATGTTCAAGGGAATCATTTTGACAAGTACCCTATCTATGACATTGATGATGATGATACCAATAGGACCCTTGTCTGCCCTCACAATCTTGGGGATGTAATTGAGTTTCATGTGGGCCCTTTCCTCAACCCTTCTTCCACTATCACTAATAATGAGGAATCCTTTCTCTCTCCTAAGTATGATCATCATGGGAAACATGTTCATTGTGTCTCTCCATTTCATGAGTCTCCCTTTCCTTCCGATCATGTCCTTGTAGCAGTCATTGATGGGCCTCAAAATTAGACATAAATTAAGGCCCATATGACCATCCTTCAACACATGAAACCTCTGTTTTTTTTATTAGATGACATATTTTTAGCTTTAATATGTTCATTAGCAAAGTTTATAGATAATTTCATATTTGTGCCGAATATTATTTATTTTTGTATAATATTCTGAGAATATTGGACAAATTATGATGATTTGGAGGATGAGATAATCTAGGGACTTGCTCCCTACTACAGGAGGATTAATATTGGATAATGAATGAACAAAACATCATGAAATTATTGAAGATTTTGGAGCTCCAGTGATTGAGAAAATCTAGGAATGTGTTCCCTATCATTTAATGCAAATTCATAGTGTTGGGAACCAGATCCACTATTTGAGGGATTCTGGAGGGAAAATATTCCTCCTTTAAAGGATAATTCTTTATCATCACTTTTTATAAATACAAATTCTAATTGGCCTCTAGGGGCATGTATTTCTTAGTCTTCTTGTGGAGAAAACTTGTTATTTAGCAGCTCCACTTTCATTTCTAGCAGGGATGTACTTGGATTGATTCAAATAATGAAGTTTGGTGTCATTTTTTGCTTCTAAAGCTTGGTTTCCTTCTTATGAATCTAATTTTCCTTAGGATTGGCCATCCTACGAGCCTTAGAGCCCTCTTGTATAATTTATTTATGTCTTTTGGATGTCTTTTTCATTTGCATCTCTTATTTCTGCATTTACCGTTCATGCTTATTTTATTGTAGGTTACATTGGTTAAATGATTGAAGTGATATTTTTTGAAGGTTATTTACAGAGTCACAAGCATGATTCAACCTTATAACAAATTTTAAATATCATCTTCATCATTGATCTACTTTGATTTGTTTGCTAGTTCACAAATCTAGAATTTCTAGAAGTCCCTTGTAGAAAAATAGTAGTACTTTTCTGCTATTTTTAAAACATTTTAATGAGCCTCATTTGAGTTTATTAAAATTTAATTGGGTCATAAAAACATTCAAATTAATAACAAAATTTACCCCATAGCATTTTCACTTGATTAGGTTAGGCATTTGGTAGGTTAACTAGCTCACTAGTTCTTGAATTTTCAATTTTTAAAGTAGTAATTTTCTGTTATTTTTTAGCACGTGTTAACAGGGGTATTTTGGAGTGATTCCACTTGTAATGGAGTCCTAATAAATTCTACTTAATAAAAAAAAATTCCCATCCCATTTTCATTTGATTTAGTTGGACATTCAGCAAGTTATCTCCTCCTATAGCAAAACAGGGCCTCCTATAGCACCTCTTGTAGCACCTCGTGTAACACTCTTATAGCACGTGTAAACTTGACCATATTTGCTCCAAAATCTTGGATTTTTTCTCTTAGTCTTGAATCATGACCCCTAGGCTCTGAATCCATGATTGAAGAAGACCAAAGACCACTCTAGACCCATCGTTCCTTCAATGAAAGTACAAATCTGCAATCATAATTAGAAGACATATTTCCACATTTGAATAACAATGAATTTTTTCTTATGAAATGTACATGGATTCTGTTAATAAAGATAATTTTCCTTAAATACAATGATAAAAAGGGCGGTTCATCAATTCAAAGTAGATTATACACTATTCTTGAATTCACGCTACCTTAAGGTTTTAGTTACAAGCAATATTGTTGAAAAGATTAAATTTCCTTTTTCAAAACAACATTCCACATTTTGCAATTAGAGTATTAATTTATATTCTACAAATAGACTAATGTTTTCATTTTTATAACTAGGTTAGTGTTTAATTTCATGGTATTCACTTCATTGCATCGGATCAACAAAATAAGGGCACATTGCATGTTGCACATACAGTGCTGACACCTCTTAAGTTTGTACAAATCCCAGGTTGATAATTTAAGTTGGTAGCCTTGGGAGTTACAACATTTTTGTTGCAATACTGGGGCTCATTAATTTTTGGTGACGTTGTTGGGGAGGTGTGAGACCATGCATTATTTTCTTCCCTAGTTTATTCATTTCTTTTACTTTCTACAAAAACACAAAAAAAAAAGCATTAGGCATCTTTCATTTCAAAAATAGAAAATTGTGTTACATTAGCATTTTCAAAAATAAAAAAATAAAAAAAATCTTAAAATACCATAACCCCCACACTTGATCACGTAGTGCAATAATAACCACATCACCATCCACTTTTGCAGGTAGAAGAGGTGGCAGAGAAGGTAGAATAAATGGATGGAGATGATGTCAAAGGAGAAGATCCTCTTGGATTTCCCATTCAAGATATTGATATCAGTGTTCATATGAAGAACATCCCTCCATCCTTCATTCCCAACTTCCATGGTATGAGGTCAAAGTATCCAGAAACCTCTCTTTGAATTTTAAATCATTTGTAGATCTTATGGTTACTTAGTAAACAATCAAAAGTTGAGATTGTTTCCAGAAACATTGAAGGATAGATCTCTTAAATGGTTCATGAGTTTAGGGACTAATTCAATAAGATCATAAGATGATATGCAAAAGATATTTCTATAAAAATACAAAGATCATGATCTTAAAGAAGAAATATTTAAACTGACTCAAAAAGAAGATGAGAGCCTTGAGGATCTAATAGAGAGGTTCATGTATAATGTTAAGAGGGAAAAAATACATCATTTAGGATTTGACACACTGAAAACCCTCTTATTTAAAATAATTATGGATGAGTGGATTTATCTCCTTGATCTCATGAGTGTAGGTGATATATACCAATTATCATTTGAATAAATTTGTGAAATATGCAAGTGCATATCAAGAGGAAGGGAAAGAGTACGTAAATCAGCGTCAAGATCGGTAAGTCAAAATGATCTTTGAAATTTGCTTAACGATTTTAAAACATAAAATATTAGCAATCTAAGTGAACAAGAAGAAATGTTAAGAATGAAAAATGAGCCAAACAAATATGTTGATTTTTTTATTAGCCATGCAGAATCACATGCTACTAAATATTTCCCATCATTACCAAGGTTGAAAGAATTTTACTAAGAGGACAGTGGAGCAAGTGAATCACCAAAGAAGTTTTGTTATGTAGCTCCAAGAATACCATGGCAGCCTAGTCAACTTGGTATGATGGAAGAACCTAATTCACAATTTCAAGTATATGCACAACCATCTCAAAACAATTGGAACACATCCTTTCCTTGGCAACCATGGCCATCTCAACCCGAAAACCAATCTTGGCAACAAGGTTGGCAAGAACCTTATGGAATATATCCACAATATCGTCAATATTTTCTTCAATATCCTCCATACCCAACTCCATGATATCCCTACCATCCACCTCCACCACAATCACAACCCCAACCATATCCATACCAAATATCCACTCCCACTCAACTACATGTACCACCATTTTTTAATCCAAACAACGAAGTAACTCAACCCACTTACAATGTTGAGGTACAATACTTCCAAACAACTCCTCTTGATACAAATTATATTCACCTTATATTGAGAAGTATATTGAAAAATAAAAAATAAAAAAAGAGATTCTCTTGATGCCATTGAAGAACGACATTTGTAAGAAGAAGATATAGAATAATCATGTATCACATTTTATGGAGATCAACCATTGGAGCCTCAGGTTGAAGAGTTTTTGTTATGCTTATCATCAAATCATTTATGTGTTTAAGGGACTAATCAACAAAAAGTATAAGATTTGAATGGAACAGAAAAATAAGACATGAAGAATGATCCAGATGAGCAAGGAAACCAAGGGCATCAAAAATATATTAAGGTTTGGTTCCAAAAAATCAACAAGATGGAGCATCACTCTCTTCTTCAACAATGCTTGATATCATCAAAGTCAAATCATTTGGTCTCCAATATTCAGGTACATGTCAAAGCATATGTTTCGAGCCTACACATGAGTTTATTTGTCATCTTGTTATGCACATGTCTCCATTGGAAGTATTCCTACACTTGAAAGAGATTTTGTTTTTTCAAGCAGAGTAGGATATAAATAAAGAAAAAAAGATGAAAATAAGAGGAAAAAAGGAAAAGAATAAAATATCAAGTGAAAAACTCTTTTGAGGTGCCTGAGATTGGTTTACTAATTGAAAAGCTCCTTGAGGTGGTCAGTGGGTTGGAAAGAAAAAAAAAAGGAAAAGATCCTAGGTGAAAACCTATTTTTAGGCACCTAGACAAACCTAACAGTTGAAAACCTCATTGAGGTAGCTAGTAATATATATATATATATATATAATATATATATATATATATATATATATTATAATATATAATATATATATATATATATATATATATAATATATATATATATATATATATATATATAAATATATATATATTTTTCTCCGTGTATCTCTCCCTGATGAATGTAGGTTATCTCCAATCTTTGCAAGAAACAAGAACAATTTAGCACAAAAAGAAAAAAATTGATCAAAAACTTAGTCAAAGAAAGTCAAACTTGGGCTTTCTCCTCCTTTGCTCAGATGCTCCAAAACTACCAAGTCCATGTCAATCCATCAACCTCATCCATTTCCAACATTCATCCATCATTTCCAAGCCTTTCCCATTCATTTTCCTCATTGTCCTAAAATGCTACAGGAGGGTTATGTTTTGCTACAGAGGCCAAAATACACAGGGCAGAAAATTATTTTACCATATCTCGAAAATCGTGCATCCATTAGCAGAGTTGCTTCATGTGGAGATGCGTATGTATTATGGTAACATGCTCAAGCAATTTCAACAAATTTTAGCGTACACTTTTAGAGAAATTGGCCTCCATCACCTACAACCATTTTTTATGTTTCTAAATATTAGTGCATCCATTACCCAATACGTTTTATGGGGAGGGGCATAAGGATGGTGGCAACATGTTCAAAAATGTTTAGTGCAATATAATCTATCATTTGAGAGATATGGATAAAACCATTTTGGTACATGAGACTATCCTAAAATGATATAGAAGCAACGAGAAGTGCTATAGGAGGAAGATCTGATTGGAGAAAGAGGCCAAAAGGTCATGTCCTCTTTAGGAATTGTTGAGAGAGGTCCACCAACATCACTTTCATCACCCATCTGCTTCATCTAGCTAAAAGTAAACTTCAATTTCCACTCTACCATACATAAAAAAACACAGAAAGCTTTGCTTTCAATGTTTCCACCACCTACACCACTTCCTGGTGATTTTAACCTTGTCCTTATACCTTTTATGACTTGCCCTCAATCTTACATCAAAATATGAAGTCTCAAAAGAGGAACTAAGTGACTATGTTGTAGCAGCTACAACCACCCTCCAAATTTTGGCCTGCACAAATTTCAGAGCCTCCCTTGAGAGTTTCACTTGGTGACTACACACACACGGGTTCACTCCATGAGCTCGTGTGAGTCCTCGCATCCGCCTTGCTTGTTCATTTCAGTCAAGTTTTTGCATGTTGGTTTCTAAGTCATGCTTACGACCATGTCCTGGTCATGCTCAAAGTCTTCGCTTTGTATGTGCTTATTGTGTTTGCTATGAAAACATCTATCGCACTCACATAGAGAGTGATGTTCACTATCACACAAGTGTCATCTCGATCAATCATGTTGAACATGTGCGTCTGGATGGTTTGAGTTGTTTTGTCATCGATTCATGTGAGTGTGTGCTTGCATGGTCACCTATGCATATTTCGATTGTTCACACACTTAATCATTTTTATTGAAGTTATGATGACCAGACTCCCCTCTGACAGTCGGACCATCACCCCACCATTGACTCGATCGACTGTCAACGAGAACAATGCATAAGCACCAAGCTAGTATTTTCAAGTTGCTCTACCTACAAGCAGTTCAATCAACTTCCATGCTGACCACTTGGACAGTTGGACCGGGCAGTTAACCCAAGACTGACTCCCTTAAAAAATTGCATAGAGGCCAGTGACCTCACTCGCTCAACTGACTGAGGAAATTGTGCAGACAGGCCGGACTGACACCAAGTGCCCATCCCTGTCTCCTTCAGAAAATTGTGCAGTTTTCCCAGTCAGTCAACAGGCTGCTCATCCAAGAAAGCGCAGTTTTCATGAGCAAGCCTTCTGTTTTCGTAGTCTGCTTAGCTCATAAATTGTGCAGAGATGATCAGCAAGCTAACTTCCCAGCTTCAGTGCAATTTCCCTGCCAACAGCTCCTAACAACAGACTGCCAGTTCCCTCCAGGAATTGAGCAGTTTCTGCTGCTAGTGATTGAGCAGCCAACTGCTAGTTCCCTCTAGGAATTGTGTAGTTTTGGCTACTAGTGACCCCAATAGCCATGCCAATTCCCTCTGGGAATTGCGCAGTTTTGGCTGACAGTGTCCTGGGCAGTTCTTCCCAAAAACTGCGCAATTTCTGCCTACTGACCCTTCATGTAGCTCGGCCTGTTCCTCTGAAAAATTGCACAAATCTGGCTGTCCAACCCCCACTACCTATTCATTCCAAAAAATGCGCAAAACATCTATTCCTTGCCTTAGTGCAGCCCAGACTGTTCCTCCAAAACTTTATGCAATTTTTCCTCCCAGCCAAGCCAGACCTCGCAGGGAGTCACTATCGAATCAGATTGCGAGTCTCCATCACTCAGTGGTTCTTGCACAATTTTCATCAACAGTGCCCAGAGCCATCATCCCGCTTCACAACCTTACCGCCTCTCCCAGTCATCAACTTCTAAAATGATCATGTGCCATGGTAGACTAGGAGGTTTTGGATTTGATGTCATATTGTCATGAGTGACTGTAGGTACAGGTACACCAACAAACATGGCAAGATGATGAATGGGATGAACGAAGGGTGCACATGCAGAAGGACAGGTTCACCAATGGATGAATGAACAAAGCATGTGAGGCAGGTGAATGCGACGAACATGTACCTTCATGAACAGATGAGCCTGTCAAGCCTTCCAACATGCAAGCAAGGAACAACATGCTAAAAATTCATCAAGTGAACCAAGGACCATCTAAGACTCTGCACACTTCACCATGTAGAGGTGAGGCTATGATACACCATGAAGACATCCATCACCCAGCAGCACTGTAGCTTGACATACACTCTAGCGGTAGCACAAGTGTATCAGCATTGTCATGTCAAGTCATGTTGAGTCATCTCATGAGTCATGTCACCCACAACTCCACTATGGGCTATGTTGTCAATCAATGTGATGTAACATGGAAGTCCAAGAGACCCACTTGTTGAACAAAGAGTCATGTAAGTCGAAAAGTCATGGAAGCCAAATGGTCATGAGGGTAGTCGAAAAACCACAAGGGTCAGTTTCACCCTTGGCTATAAATACCCCATCATTTGTACATGTAAGGGACTTTTCACCTCAACTCCTCCTACATAGCCAAGAGAGTATAATTTTTTCTTTGAGGAGTAAGTAGTGGCTCCAATGCTTGACACTCGGGGTTATTGATGTATGGTGTAATGATCTGTCTTGGAACTTTCGCTTAACTCAAAAGCCTACTTACAGGCCAGCACATTTTCACACATGTATTGTGTCTGTTGTAAGACTGATCTTTAACACTTGTAATGCATGTTGCTTTAACCTGTGTTCTCCATCTAAACTGCTTCATTTGTTGTAATGCATAATCTATTAATGGAAATGTGTTGTATATGATGTTAACGTTGTATCACCCGTGTAGACTACTCTCCCAGACATCAGACAAACCTTTCACATGAAGCTTGTTGTAACAACCGTTTCACTCATTCAGACTGATCCATCGAGTGTTGTACATGTTATCTTACCTTGTATATTATGACCGCCGCATCCATTTGGACTGCTCCTCCGGAAGTTGTGCATGTCCTATTGTGTTGTGTGTTCCTAGCAGTGTTTGGACTGCTCCCAATCAACCTAGAACTCACTCTCACCCTCTCCCTCGACAGTAAAGAACCATTGACACAAGTGAAACTTACACTCACCAGGGACGCGAAACTCACTTCCTGAAGACAAAGCAAACCACTCTCCTATAATGAAAAGCAAGATTTGAGGCAAATATTCAAGATAATGGTAACCGGGACATCGTACCGGATGGGACTCCTACACCAAACGGTGTGAGGTCTAGTTGGGCCTTCATACCGAGGAGATCCCCTAATGTTAGCGGATCTAGCATCGTCAACATTTTGGCGCTAGAAGGAGGGGCAGATGACAAGCTGAGTCCTCACATCTGTTTTGAATCTCTACGTATCTGTCATGACTAACTACCGAGTTGCTCTTCCAGAGTGTATGTCTTATGGAAATAATTTCATCACCTCGAAAAAGCTCTTAGACAACTTGCCTCATAAAACATTTGATGGTGGAGGCTATGTAGCCTTAGTTAGGCATGTAATCAACATTGTAGGCTCATGCGAAAGACATGGATTCTTTGAAGAATACATGAGTTATGCATTGTTCATCTACACGCTTCGAGGGCACCCAACGCACTCGTGTGCCACGCTACCCAGAAAATCTATTCATTCTCTTGCTCATCTAGTCACAGAGATAGACCATGCTTTCAATCGCTTCAACTATAAATCACTCAACAAAGAAATTTTGGAATTATGAAAAGCACCCAATGAATCCGTTGATCAGTTTTACACACGATTTTGTAATCTTGCATACCGATTCCCCGAAGATGATATTGATTGGGAATTTCTTGATGGGAGATTTGAGTATCTTCTTTACATATCTGAAAATCCACAATTCTTGAAATCAATCGAATCTCACTCATAATCCGGTGATGTAACTGCACAATAATGAGCAGGCACAGTCACTGTCAGAAGTGACTATCCGTCTTCATCTCATCAAATAGCTCCACCACCACAGAGTGAGGTAGGAGATCATGCACACAGCTTTGTTGAAATATCACATCCTCCCATCCCACTTGCTCTTGATATTCGCACAGATCTAGCTTGCAAGCTTGTTGGTTGTTATGTGGATTCGTTCCCTCAACCTCCATCCTCGCGTTCTATTGATCCTTTAGATTGTACTGTTTTGTGTTCTTCCATTCCGAACTCCTCACCTATTGTGAACGAGGATCAAGTTGTCGACAAAGTTGGTGTTATGGAGCCAACCTGCGCCATCATTCATGATGAGTGCGTGCAAGAATCTAAAGAAGAACCCGTGGTTAAGGATGACTCCCTTCTAGTCAAGCCTCATCCGCTTCATCCTGACATCCCTTGTGATTCTGCCACTGTTGATTTCCCTTGTGAAAACCCATTTCTGGATGCTTCTACTTCCGATCATTCACAGGACACGTTAGATGTCAGTCTGTCATTACAGTGTGGAGAGGACACATGTTCCTCGTAAAAATTTGTCCAATCTGTCATCTATCTTTCCTGAAAATACAGAGGGTGAATATATTTGCTTCCCATCTACCGCTTTGATTGATTCATCAAATCATGAGGATGTTGACAAACATCTTGAATTTTCTGATCTTGGTTGCCGTGATCTATCCACTTCCTCATCTTATCACGATGTTGATTCAGCCATTGTCAATCTGTCCAAGACCCATGTCTATGATGATCTATATGTCAACAAAGTCGAAGCCCCGTAGACTGTCGAGGCACTTCAGCCCAAGCTGATGGTTATGTTAGGCCCTCGCTATCCTGAGGTTGGTTTCACTTCCAGTCAGGAAATTGTTGAAACCCTCAACGCTCCTCACAACTCTCTGCTTTTCATTGAAGATCAACCAAACACCCAAATTTCACTTCCTCCACTCAAGCTACACGATCCCATTGCTCATGAGTTGGAGGAATCCTACACAGCAAGCACACATGCACAACATAAGTGGCCTACCTTTCTCATGTTTGCTTGCACGTCATAGTCAAGAGAATGCACACCCTCAACATCTACATGTAGTGTAGCACAACACCATGACAGCTCCACAAAATGCATTTCATGCGCATTTCTCATCTCTGTTATGTGGTCTTCATAAACTCAGAGTGTGTTTGTCTTCAATGTCATATCTTTCTTATTTGCTAGTTCACATGGTTGTCTTGTTCGCGAACCATGCCTTCAGCAACATGGGTCAACCAAGACACTGGTGGATGCATTGGAAGTATCACCTCACATGAGATGGCCCCTACACCATTAGCTTAGGAGTAGGGGTAGTGTTTTCCTTTTCACTTGTCTTTGCTTTCTGGTTTGCATGATTGTTTGCTTTGCTTGCTTGTCGTTTTTTTCACTTCATTTTATTTTCTTACTATTTTTGTTTACATTTGTTTTGTTTGCTTGGTATATTACTATTTTTGTTTCCAGAAATAAGCACTGCCAACTACTACATTCTGGCTTTTGAATAGAGTATGTGGTTGAAATTTGAGGAAAACTCATGACACTGTAGCACTTGGCCAGTCTTGTGTCCACCTTCTTTGTGCTTGGTTGTAACTTTCAGCCGATCAAGTCCTGACGGAAAATACGAACCATCTGCAAGGTAAGTTTTGGTCCAGCCGTGAACCTGTGTCCACACTCGAAAGCCCCATGCCTGTACTTAGCCTTCTGCTCTATGTGTTCAAGCTCATCCAACTAGTAGAAACGGAGAAGGGGAAAATCTAAACAATCAAACCTATGTCAGAGGTCTTACATGCTTCTCTGAAGGAACAACCTCTTCTACTCTCAATAATTTGGGATCCCTCTTCTGCCCCAAAAATAAATAAGTGCCTATGCACAGTCCTCTTGAAAAATACAAAGGTGAAAGAAGAGAAAGGCTTCCTGCGCAGAGAGATGAAGCATGCAACTCCACTAGGGTACTGACCAAGCTCGCTGGCAGTGGAGCAATGTGTTTGTTCCTGCATGACTCTACTGGGGTACTATCTAGTCCTACTGGCAGTGGAGAAACACCAGAGATGAAAACTTATACTCTAAAAATCTTCAATTCGCGAGCTTAGCTACCCTTCCTAGATTCGAAACATTGAGATCTAAGTTGAAATTTTGATTGTGTTTGATTGAGTTGGCAAAGGGTGAACCATGTATGTCCATGGGGTAAGTGGGGAAGCTGAAGTAACCTGCACAGTAATTCAATACTCCCCGAAAGACCAAGGCCCTGTGCTAGAAATGAACTGAAATAGAGAAGTTGGAGTTCTACTAGTGTGTCGCCAAGTGCTTTAGCGGCTACAACCACCCTCCAAAATTTTGGTCTACACCAATTTTAGAGCCTCCCTTGAGAATTTCACTTGATGACTGCACACACGCGGGTTCACTTCGTGAGCTCATGTGAGTCCTCACATCCACCTTGCTTGTTCATTTCATTCAAGTTTTTGCATGCTAGTGTCTAAGTCATGCTTGCGACCATGTTCTGGTTATTCTCAAAGTCTTCGCTTCGTATGCACTTGTTGTGTTCACTATGAAAGCATCTGTGGCACTCACACACGGAGTCACGTTCACTGTCATGCAACCATCATCTTGATCAATGAAAAGTTAATCACAAGTGTTGCACTTGTCACTTGCACCGTCGATCAGTCATGTTGAACATGTGTGTCTGGATGGTTTGAGTCGTTTCATCGTGAAGTCATGTGAGTGTGTGTTTGCATGATCACCTATGCATCTTTCGATCTTTCACACACTTAGTCATTTTTGCTGAAGTTCTGATGACTAGACTCCCCTCTGACAGCTGGACCATCATCCCGCCATCGACTCGATCAATTATCAACCAGAACATCGCAAAAGCACCAAGCTAGTATTTTCAAGTTGCGCTGCCGGCAAGCAATTCAATCAACTTCCATGCTGACCACCCGGACAATCAGACACGGAAGTCACCCCAAGACTGACTCCCTTCAAAAATTGCGTAGAGGTGACTGACCTCACTCACTCAACTAACTGAGGAAATTGCGCAGATAGGCCGGACAGACACCAAGTGCCTGTCCCTATCTCCTTCAAAAAATTGCATAGTTTTCCCAGTCAGTCATCCAAACAGTCGACCGGATGCTCATCCAAGAAATTGCGTAGTTTTCATGAGCAAGCCTTCTGTTTCCCAGCAGTCCACTCATCTCAGAAATTGTGTAGAGATGATCAACAAGCCAGCTTCCTAGCTTCAGCGCAATTTCCCCGCCAGTAGCTCCTAGCAGCAGACTGCGAGTTCCCTCTAGGAATTGTGCAGTTTCTACTGCCAATGAGTTAACAGTAAACTACTACTTCCCTCTGGGAATTGCACATTTTTGGCTTCTAGTGACCCCAACAGCCAACTTCCAGCTCCCTCTGGGAATTGTGAAGTTTTGGCTGCCAGACTCCTAGGTAGTTCCTCCCAAAAACTGTACAATTTCTACCTATTGACCCTTCATGCAACCTAGCCCGTTCCTCTGGAAAATTGTGCAAATATGGCTGTCCAACCTCTGCTACCCATTTGTTCTGAAAAATTCGCAGAGCATGCCTTCCTTGCCTTCCTGCAGCCTGGATTTTTCCTCCCAAAATTTGTGCAATTTTGCCTCCCATCTGAGCCAGACCTCCTAGGCAGTCACTGTCAACTCAGATTGCCCATCTCCATTACTCAATGACTCTTGCACAATTTTCATCAACAGTGCCTGAAGCCATCATCCCACTTCACAACCTTGCCGCCTCTCCTAGTCACCTGCATCTGAAATGATCATATGCCATGGTAGACTAGGAGGTTTTGGATTTGATGTCATCTCGTCGTGAGTGACTGCAGGTATCGGTACACCAACAAACATGGCAAGACGATGAATGAGATGAATGAAGGGAGCACATGCAGAAGGATAGGTTCACCAATAGACGAAAGAATGAAGCATGTGAAGTGAACAAATGTGACGAGCATGCACCTTCACGAATAGATGAGCCTGTCAAGCCTTCCAGCATGCAAGCAAGGAACAACATGCTAAAGCGTCATCAAGTGAACCAAGGACCATCAAAGGCTCCGCGCAATTTGCCATGCGGAGGTGAATCTATGATACACCATGAAGACAGCCATCACCCAGCAACATTGTATCTCAACATGCACTCCAATAGTAGCCCGAATGTACCAGCATTGTCATGTCAAGTCACGTCGAGTCATGTCATGAGTCATGTCGCCCACATCTCCACTATGGGCTATTTTGTCAATCAATGTGATGTAATGTGGAAGTCCAAGAGACCTAGTTGTTGAACAAAGAGTCATGTAAGTCAAAAATTCATGGAAGCCAAATGATCATGAGGGTAGTCGAACAGGCACAAGGGTTGGTTTCACCCTTGGCTATAAATACCCCCTAATTTGTACATATAAGGGACTTTTCACCTCATCTCCTCCTACATAGCCAAGAGAGTCTGTAATATTTTCTTTGAGGAGTAAGTAGTGGCTCCAATGCTCCTCACTCAAGGTTAGTGATGTATGGTGTAATGATGTGTCTTGGAACTTTTGCTTAACTCAGAATCATGCTTACAGGCCAGCACGTTTTCACACATGTATTGTATATGTTGTAAGAATGATCTTTAACACTTGTAACGCATGTTGCTTTAACCTGTGTTCTACATCTGAACTACCTCATTTGTTGTAATGCATAATCTATTAATGGAAATGTATTTTATATGTTGTTAATGTTGTCTCACCCGTGTAGACTACTCTTTCGGACATCAGACAGACCTTTCACATGAAGCTTGTTTGAAAACCGTTGCATTCATTCAGACTGTTCCGTTGAGTGTTGTATGTGTTATCTTACGTTGTATGTTGTGACTGCCGCATCCATGTGGACTACTCCTTTAGAAGTTGTGCATGTCTTGCTGTGTTGTGTGTTCCTAGCAGTGTTGGGATTACTCGCAATTGACCTGGAACTCACTCTCACCCTCTCCATCAACAGTAAAGAACCATTGACACAAGTGACACTTACACTCACCAGGCACGTGGAGCTCACTTCCTGAAGACAAAGCAGACCACTCTCTTGTGCTCACAAGCAAGAGTTGAGGCAAATATTTAAGATAATGTCAATTGGGCCATCGTACCGGATGGGACTACTACACAAAACGGTGTGAGGTCTAGTTGGGACTTCAAACTGGGGAGATCCCTTGATGTTGGCGGATCCAGCACCGTCAACAGACTGCTACAAGATTCCTTCTATAGCAGCCTGTATAGTCACAACAGAATTCAACACCAATTATTTTTCACCTACAGAGCAAAAGATCCAGCCACCTTGAGCATCAAGAATCCATTTCTGAAGTTGATGGGATTAGCACACTCTCCTTAGGAAGCATTATATCTGTTGAAAATGCAACAAGATGATGGAGCTTAGTGAAAAGAAGTTGCCTTCACTAAGTGGTCCCGCAGGCTATTTTTGGCGCAAAGTCTATTTTTAGACTATGTCTATTTTTAGACATATGGATCATGGTCTATGAGTTGCAGGATG
>APFE030663912.1:12150-23810 GCA_000404065.3 Pinus taeda
CCTATGGGTTTAACATTTGATGGACAATAAACAAGTTTCCAAGTGTTGTTATCAATTACTACTTGATATTCTTCAACCATAGCCTGTTGCCATTCTTTATGTTTTACTGCTTCTTTGTATGTGGAAGGTTCAGTAAAATCATTTGATATTAAGGCAAAATTGCCTTCACTTCTATGTGCCCTTCTGGTGCCTGTTTTATTCTGCTTATCAGGCTTTAAATCTTTCAAAGGTTGAACTGCCCATTTCTGTAGTTGGTGCTCACTTGTTTGCACTTCTGTAAAATCTCCATCATTGTAAAGAGGATTAATATAAACTGATGTTTTTCGTTTGGGTGAAGAGTGTGTAGAATCACTGTCAGAAGAACTATTGTTGCTTGGAGATGCGGACGAACTGCTAGAAGACCCATATGATGTTGTTGATGTAGATGCACTGGATGAGTCATCTTCAGAGGAAGGAAAATCAAGTTCATACCAATTTGGTGAAGTTGGTTGACTTTGCATTTTTCCATTTCGTTTACTTCCCTTAGTTTCTAACTTGTGAAGAAGATTTTCAATTTTTTTAGCACTCTTACTCTCAATTTCATCAAAAATGACATCCCTGCTCACAATGAATTTTCCATTGGTCAAAGGACAATACCTTTTCTTCTCATCAGAATAGCCAATCATTGTGCATTTTAAACTTCTTGAGTCAAGCTTAGCTCATTTTTATTTCGGAATTAAGGCATAACATATTGACCCAAAAACTCTAAGATGTTTAAATCGAGGTTTGAAACCAAACCAAGCTTCATAAGGTGTGATTCCGTCTAAAGAAGCAGTTGGAGGTCTGTTTCTTAAGTAGATAGCTGTATGAATTTCTTCTGCCCAATATGTTGGACTTAACCTCTTGAAAATTAACATGGATCTCGCAATTCCTAACAAGGTGCGATTCATTCTTTCGACTACTCCATTTTGCTGTGGAGTGTAAACATTAGTAAGATGTCGTCTTATTCCATTTTCACTGCAATAAGTTTTGAATTCATTTGAAGTGAATTCTCCCCCATTATCTATCCCGAGAGTACCTATCTTTTCTTTGACTTCATTTTCAACAAGTTGGAGAAAAATTTTAAACTTATCAAATGCTTCTGACTTGTTCTTCAAGAAGTAAACTCAATTCATTCTGTTGAAATCATCAATGAATAGTAATAAATATTTGCAACCACCAAATGAAGTTTGTAGTGGACCACAAACATCACTGTGAACTAGTTGTAGCCGCCTGTTTGCACGCCATGAACTTGTTGGAAAACTTTCTCGGCTTTGTTTTCCATAAATGCAAGCTTCGCATTTTTCATTTTCCCTTTTGAAAGTGGGAAGTCCTTTAACCATTCCTTGTTTCTGCAATTGAGAAAGACTCTCAAAATTTAAATGTCCATATCTTACATGCCATAGTCTTACAGGTGAAATACCTGTACTCACTGCCCCTGCAAAATCAGAATGCCTTGGAATAACTGTCCCTTTCATCAGTAACAGTTTTCCATCTTCATAACCTGTCATGACTGTTTTCAAGTTCTGTTTGAGTGAATTAATCTTGACTAAACCATCTTTCATAATCACCTGATGCCCTGCTTGTCGAATCGTGACTAAAGAGAGCAATGTTTTCTTAAAACTTGGTACATACCATACATTGGAAATCATTTTTTCTCCAATGCTATGGAGAAAAACTTTAACTTCTCCTTTTCCAAAAGCAGTATGTTTTGTATCATCAGCAAGAAAAATGTGATTAAGTTGGCAATCTTGAAAATTCCAAAAAAAATCACGTCGAAAAGTCATGTGCTGAGTTTCCCCTGATTCCAAGATCCAGGCATCTTCATAGTCACTTCTAAGATGGGATGAAAGTTGTGATTCTGGCGAGGAAGTAAAAACTATTCTGAGTTATCATCATCTTGATCATTTGCAAATTGCGCTGAATGCTGCTGAAACTTGGGAATTTTATTAAGTGAAGTTTGACAATCTTCAGCATAATGGCCAACTTTGTTACATCTTCGACACACAATTTGACTTAAGTCTCTTCCTCTTCCTGAAGATTGTCCTCTGCCTCTGCTTTGACTTCTATGTTGAGATTGTCCTCTACCTTGATTATTGTTTCCTTGTCCTTGAAAATTGCCTCTTCCTTGGTTGTTTCCTCTACCTTGAAAATTATTCCTTCCTGAACTGTTGCCTCAGTTGAAGTTGTTTCCTCTACTTTGGCATCGAACTCGACTTTGTGCTGCTTGATTTTGATTGCCTCTGCCTCTGCCTCGAGAACTATCTGTTGATGATTTACTAGTGCTGTCCTCTGTGAGAAAACCATCTTCACCAACTTTATTCTTCTTCCCAAAAGTTTTATCATGATAAATGTAAGACATAGATCTGATGTGAACAATAGAAGATATGACCCTGTTGCCTCATATCTTAGTCATGTGAAGTGTTACACTTTTGACAACATTGGTCACATGGCTAGATATTACAAGCTAACCAGGTTTTTCAAGGTAAATTAGTTAAAAGGATAAGCTTATATGGAGCAACCTAGTAGAAAATCATAGGAGAATGTGCATGCCAAGAAGCATCCTACCACAAGTGTGGAAGAAGAAGGAGGAGCAGTAAATGAAGTGCGTAATTTATCTATGCATGCTTGAGGAAGATGATGACAGATGGTACACAGATAGCAGATGTTCCCATCATATGTCAGGGGATAGGAGCAGATTCCTCTACCTGAAGAAAATCAAAGATGGCCATGTTACTCTGAGAGACAATACACCAACTAAGGTGTTGGAAAAAGGAAAGGCAAATATCCGTGACAATAAGACAAATACAATTGTTGTATTTTTCGTTGAAGGACTAAAGCACAAAATTATAAGTGTGATCCAGATGGTTGATGGAGGAAAAACACTGATATTCAACTCCAAAGGTTGTTGCATCAGAAAAGAGTGTTATAGGAGGCTAATAGAGAAAGAAATTAGAAATCCAAAAAATGTGTATGTGTTGAAGGGAAGAGTATGTAAAGGAAAGATATCAAAGACAGTCTCTTCCCCTTCAGATCTTGATTAGAATAAGTTCGTTTCTACTGCAGACAATTATTCTCCGATCTATTAATCGGAAAAGATTGCAAAAGTGCAAAGTGAGGCCTACATGGTCTTAGGGGAAATGCATGGTAGTAGCATGGAAACATGAAGAAGATATGAGTATGATTTGCAGCAAAATATGGTGTTTTCGAGATCATAAAAGCTAGACCATGTCCACAAAATCAACAAAAGTATCAGAAGGTACATGAGCTCAAGGGAAGTTGTGCACAAAATTATAATTTCAAGGGTTACATGTTATTTTTATGATGCTCTCACTCATTCTTTTGTAGCAGATCCATATGTTGTTTCCATGTGTGGAAGGGCATGTAGTTTCATCCATGTATATTATTTGTTATCATTTGGCAAGTTGGTTATGTAATCCTTGTCTTATTCATGCATAGAAAGAAGTCTTGCTTCAACCATGCATGTGCCTTTGTGTATCAAGATCTATCCCTGCATTGCATTGGTTTAGATTTGTACTTCCATGATATAGCCTTGTACTTGCATTGTATATCATTGTTATCATTTGTGTGGCTTGTTATGAATCCCTTGGTCCATGAGGAGTATCCTCTTGCATGTTGCAAGGAGGCATGAAGAGAAACATCAAATTATTATGTACAACAACATTGAGTTGATGATTACAACCCAAGTACATGTTTAGGGAGAGAATATCCAGGAAGATGAAGGTCGTGGTGTTGGCATACTTGACTTAATGTCACATTGTTACAAGAGCCACAAGTGTGAGAAAGCATATTGTATGGTTTCTAAAGTATATGTTTCAGATTTGGGTAGTTGATTATGCCTCATCAGAAAACACATGGTATCAACATAGTATAATTGTTGTCAACATGGTTCCAAGTAAGGTTTGGTAACCCCTTTCCATTAATGTCAAAGGGGGAGAATGAGACTAGCCACTAGTGGAGAATGGAAATTAGTGAAGAGAGCCTATTGATGTTGTGGTTGTGGTGTTACCATAAATGCCAAAGGGGGATATTTTTGGTAGCATGATATTGACATTAATGTTAGCAGGTTTAGTTTCTTGTGCATGGTTCATGATGCATATCTGATGTGTTTTTTGTGTTTCACATTATGTTGATGCAGTGTTATTGAAGTGTTGGTGTTATAGATGTTTGATGATAAGGGATGAATTCTTTGACAAAGTTAGAAAAGAAAGATAGAAAATAAATATCAATGCCTTAGGAATGATCCTCTTCGAGGGGGAAACCTCCTTTACATTACACAAATGAAAAATTATTCGAAGATACAAATGACAAGACCTCCTTTTTATATATAGGAGTCTAAGGGGTCATAATATAATCAGAGCCAACATAACAATAATAATGTAAAAGCACAATAATAACAATAGTGGGTTTCTATGGGGCACAACAATATAATAAGGGGGATGTACTAATAACAATAAGGGGTTACACTTGTAGTATAGGGACCTAACATGCCCCTCTCCTTCAAAAGGTGTTGTCCTCAACGCTTGAGTAGTTCTTGATGCTTTTGTATAAAATTCTTGTCCTCCCATGTGGAATCTTCAACGAGTAAGTTCTTCCACTTGATGAGATACTCTAAAATTGATCGATTTCATAGCTGTCGAGTTCTTGTTTCTATGATTGCTCTAGGTTCCAATATGATTTTTCCTTCCTCATCAAGTTCTGAGAATATTGTTTGAATTGGGATCTTCTACAAATTTTGAATGAGTATCCACACTTCTTCATCCTTCTTCCATTCATCCCTTGCTTCGTTTATCTAATCTGGTTGGATAATACAAATAACACAAAACAATGCTTCCACATCCTCATCCTTTCTTAAGAGTGCATATGGAACAACATTTTGCTTCACTTTTTTGGTAGATGATTTCAAAGTCATAATCCAACATATTTGTGACCCATTTTTTATGTTCTTCTAAAGATAATCTTTGTACTCTAAAGTATTTAAGACTATCATGATCCATTTTTACCTTGAAGTGTCTTCCCATTAGGTAAGGTCGTCATTCCCTAAGTGCATGCAATATTCCCAACATTTCCTTCTCATAAATAGCTTGCTTGAGATGTAGCCATAAAAATACCCAATTGCCTACATCAAAACTTCTTTCACTGTGATGTTGATCTGCCTGTTGTTTCATTCGATTTTGCACCAAAGTGGCATTATATTTTAAAAGTTGAAGAACTTGTTGTTGATGCTCGATGTGATCTTTCACTACTTGAATCTTTTTCTTCTTGATATTTCCTTCTATCTTGAGAGTTTGAGGAGTGGTAATTTCTTCCAATGCATTACAAAGATATGGTCAGATTCATTTCTTAATGCTCGATGTGATCTTTCACTTCTTGAACATTTTTCTTCTTGATATGTCCTTCTATCTTGATAGTTTGAGGAGTGGTAATTCCGGCCAACGCATTACAAGATATGGTCAGATTCATTTATTTTTTCTCGATGTGATCTTTAACTTCTTGAACCCTTTTCTTCTTGATATTTCCTTCTATCTTGAGAGTTTGAGGAGTGGTAATTATTGCCAATGCTTTACAAGATATGATTGGATTCATTTATTTTTTCTCTGGGGTTGGTTCCTGGTGTATATCCTCTTCTTTTGATGTTTCTTGTTCCTTTTCTTCCACCTCTTCATAATCTATGTAAAATAAATTCTTCTAAGAACACTTATGGCCTTTAGTGTATTTGTTATCACAATTGTAACAAAGCCCTTTTTCTCTTTTTTCTTCCAATAGTTGTGGTGTAAACCTTGTAGGTTGTGGGAGGCTAGGAGAAAAAAAACTTCCATAATTATAGTCATGAGTGGTGGGATTCCTTGTTTCCATAATTTCGCTTTCAATTTTTCTTGCAAACCTAAATGCCTTCTCCAATGAATCAAGTTCCCAAAGATGAACCTCATGTTGAATGTTATCCTTTAAAGTTCCTATGAAGACATCAATCCTTTGCTTCTCTAGAATATCATTTACCCTTATATTCAATTTTTGAAAGTCCTCAATGTGCTATGCTATTGAACCCTTTTGTTTGATATTTATCAATTGGCTAAAGAAGGTGTTTCTCTTTGTATCCTCATAATGTGCTATCATTTCCTCCATGAAAATTGACCACATGACAAGTGGTTTACGAGAATAAAGCCCTTCATACCATAAAAATTTATTCGATTTTAAATATAAAGATGCAATATCTACATTTTGTAACAATTTCACCTCATGTATATCAAAATATTGCTCCATCTGTAGTATCTAATTTAACGGATCCTTGCCACCAAACTTCCTCATATCATCTTTTCTTGATTTTAGGAGCTCGGATCTTGAAAGGATTGTAACTTTGTAATTTCAGAGCTCCAAGTTCTGAAATGGTGTCCTGCAATAGCCCTCTGAGTCCTCTTTCTAACCTCGTAAGTCTGATCAATATTGGATTCTACAAGGAATAGTTATGTCAAATCTCCCACGATGACTTGATTATTGACTGGTTTAGTAGATCGAACTTGCATGAAGTGCCACATGTCATTGTTGCAACCTTAGGACTCGAAACAAATAAAAAAAAATTACAGTCCGTCCTCTTTCTGTAACTTCTTATGAAATTTCAATCTGATGCTCAAAGAGAAAGTTATGATGATTTTCCCAAGGTCACCTATTTCGGATGTAATTCGGGAGCCTGCAGAAACCCTAAATGTCTTGGACTGTATCTTCGAAACTATAACAAAACAAGATCTAGAATTCGGGCCCGAGCTTCACCAACTTTTCGGCTCATATGAGTTTTAATTTCCGACTCTGAAAATTTGTAGAAAAATAATTATAGCGAAAATTCCATGATGACCAGTTTGAGATGGAACTCTGGACCTTGCAAAAACCCTAACTTCCTCATATCATATCTTTGAAAATATAGCGATATAAGATCTAAAATTCGGACTCGAGGTTCAGCGAGATTTTATCTGAAATGAGTTTTGTTTTTAGCTTTTGAAATGTGGCAAAAAAAACCTTATAGTGAAAATTCCATGATGACCTGTTTGGAGCAGCGAAACCCTAGAATCCAAAGCTTTGATACCAAATGTTATGAAACTAGCTCACAAAAAGATAGAAAAGAAATATCAATGCCTTAGGAATCAGCCTCTTCGAGGGGGAAACCTCATTTACATTACACAAATGAACAATTATTCGATGATACAAATGACAAGACCTCCTTTCTATATATAGGAGTCAAAGGGGTCATAATATAATTAGAGTCGACATAACAATAATAATGTAAGGGCACAATAATAACAATAGCGGGCTTCTATGGGACACAATAATAACAATATGGGGACTACATGGGCACAACAATATAATAAGGGGGTTGTACTAATAATAAGGGGTTACACTAGTAGTATAGGGACCTAACAAGATACCATGTTGAGTTACCCTAATGCTTCATGATGCTCTCTTAATGAATTTGCATGGTTGTAGTAGTGATGATGGTGTTATGGAGCTATGCAAGTCCTTGACATGATGGTCATAGAGGGTGATGCAGGTGGAAGTAGTTTTGGATGGAGGAAATATGAGTTTCGCTCAAATTTGGGATGGAATCAGATTAACCATTGAAAACCCATGTCTGTAGGGAAAGGAATCATATTACCCACTAAAAACCCACATTTGTAACCCAATTTACTAGTGGAGAACTCGTGTCTATATTCCTATAGGTAAAGAAATCCACATTCATGAAGCCTATGCATACACAATAAAATACCAAGGGCTTTCCCATGGGCTTTTCCCAAGGTTTGGATTGTTATAGAGTCATTTTATTTGGTCCAAGATGATCAATGTGTTGATATGATCTCTAATGAAGTAATGGAATGCAATTATTGAGTTGATTCAGTATGGTTTGATCATTGAGTAAATTGTTATTAAATTGTGATGTCATGAATAAATCAAAGTTAGATGTGTATTTTAATGAATGAATGTATACTTCTACAACATAAGAAATCAATATTAGATCATGTAGTTGTGTAAGAGAATGATGGATCATGAGATTGTAAGCATAAGGTTGTGATCTCATATTAGGTATCTATGTATGGAGTGTAGATCAAATTAACATGTGCATTTAGCATAGTAGGAATCAAGCTTCATATTGGACATTAAGAAATGAGGATGGTTGCATTTTTTATGACAAGTATTGATTGAGGTTTTGATGGAAAAAGTTGTAGTAATGGTTGAGTGTTGTATTGATACTACAGGGATCAAAATATTGGTGTAGTTGTTGTATATTTTGTATTCTTCATTCTGATGTGCATGGTTGTACGAACCTAATTAATATATGTATTATACTATTAGGGAGAATTATTAAAGATGAGTTTTTCAGAGATATTTCTAGTGTATGTATATTACTAGGGTTTGACAGTTTGATATGTCGTTGATTATATTTGTGAGCAGAGAGATTCATGGATCTAGTATGTAGATCAAAATTGTTCCACAATGTATTGAGTTGATATTTTTGGGCCCAGTCTGGAAATGTATGGAATGTGTTCCACAAGGTTTTGAAGGTTTGGGCCTTCAATGGAAAGTGGTGTCTTGTTGATTAAAGGAGTGGTGGGCTCCTTCAGGTGGTCGCCTAAGAAACTATTGGAGGTTTGCGGCTCTAGTAGGTTGGGGCCTTCAATGGAAAGTGATGTCTTATTGATTCAAAGAGTGGTGGGTTCCTTCAGGTGGTGGTCTGAGAAACTATTGGAGGTTGGGGCCTCTAGTAGATTGTGGACCACATATAGTTGTGAAAGTGGTGGCTTCCATCAAGTAATGGCCTAAAGCGAGTAGTTGCTTGCATACATCATAAGTCAAGGCTTGCATACTTGTGGTGGCCAATATATGATGTAAAGTATATTTTGAATGATAAAGAAGAAGAAGAGATTACAATATAATGGTTTTTCACCCAAAATGGTTTCCACCTAATATCTGATGTCCTCATGTGATTGATGATGTTTACTTGATGTGTTAGTTGCTACTCTCATATTTTACATGTTCTATATGATTCATGGTTTATGCATTTGTTCACTACTATGATGTATGTTATTCATGGTTGATTAATAGTTCAACAACTAGTGTAAATAAAGCGAAAAAAGTTATAATAGATGATCCATACCACACAATACTAATTCACCCCCCTCCCTCTCAGTATTGTCAAGCTCCCAACAATGTAATATAATTTTCCATAAAACCTACAACCCTAAATCTAAAATGCATTCTTGGGGTTTTTTATAGTTCCTTAATGTTTCACGACCAAAAATAGGTCTAGATTCAAGTGCTTAACATGTTTTAGATGAGAACAAAGTGAAAGAAGGAGTGCATGTGACCTGATTGTGAGCTTGTAAATAGCACATGAGAGCATGCCACTTGAATTTTCCCATGCCATTGATGTTCAAAATAGATATGGTTACTTCAATGAATGAGTTAAAATGTTGAGAAGTGATCTTTGTTGTCTTTAGTGGTAATCTCCATATTGCTCACCATTTTGTTTTTCCAAAGAACAAATTTACAAAGAAGGGCATTCATTAGCTTTGCCCATGAACTATCATAGCTTGCATCCACTCTTTTCAATACATGGTATATTATTTTCATAGTATTTTCCTTTGTAAGGTGGGAGAGGAGGAACACTTCTCTTCAATAGTGGTAGAGGAAATCTTAGAGATGGTGGTGATGAGGTGCACATGGACATCCCAAAGCTAAAGTTACCCCCATGTTACCTTTGCTAGAAAATGGAAGTGTGGTAGCCATTAATCTCACTAATAAGGATGGGACATATTTAAATTTATTATTATTTTGATCATTGTTATTGTTATTTAAAAATATTTTATAAATGTCAAAATTTATTTAATATAAAATTTATCATCAAATTTTAAAATATGAGAAAGACATGAGGTATGGTCTTTGAGAATTTTTCCATTAAAATCCATAAAATGCTCTACTACCTTAATAACTTATTAATAAACAATATAACATTTCATTAAAAGACATAGGCCAAGATGAAAGCATGATAGATGTTAGTTCTCTTGCCCACTCACTCCCTTCAGCCCCAAACCTTGATTATATAAATAATATAACATTTCACTTAAACAACCATTGATTGTATGAAATATATTTAAATATGAAATGTGTAATTTTGTTATTGTTGTTATTATTATTTAAAGATGATTTTTTGTCTTCAAGGTAATAACTCAACAATCGCTCCAAGCCATTATAACAAAGCTCAAAGCTCCTCATATCACAATCCATAATTGAATTTGGGCGGGAAGGATAACAATCATTCATCCCATCCACCTGAAATAAATCCAATTGAAAAATTAACATCTTAATATTATAATAATTGATATTATTTAAATATGAATTATGTTTTTTTAATATGATGTTTGATATTCACTTGCTTAATGCCCACGGGGGGAAACTCAATTGGTGATCACTATGTTATGAAGTATTATGTAAACCATGAAATCAAGGTTCAAATATCTCGTGGGTCAAGCCAACAAAAAAATTATAAATATGAAATTATATTATGCCATTGTATTTTTCAACATTATTTGTATGAAATTGCTACAATAACATATGGCAAAAGGCCTACGCAGTATATTTATTTATGAAGTGCTCATGGCATCAATGTAATTGTATTTGAAGCAAGTCCAACTTTCATAGCCAAACTTTTATCGAGCCATGCAATGAATAGAAGACAATTACTCATTATGAACTTGACTCCATTGCCAACACTTCAAAAACAAACTTGCCTGACTTTTTATTCAATATGTAATTAGTCATGCAATTGTCTCAGGTTACAATCATTGATTCCCATTTTGGAAGGATTCTTTTACATACATATCACATTTGTGGTGGTGTAAGGCATATTAATTTTTTATGGGAAGAATAAATACTTTTGTGCATGAAATGGTATTTTTCATTGACTTCTTTGGTGAGAGAAGATCTTAAACTACATTTTAAGCTTTAGAGTATCCTTTCAACTCTTGCGAGTATAGTAAGCACAAACAAACATATCCTCAATCGTTTTGTTTGTAGGGAATGCAACTTGCTTTCTCTATAAAGTAATCTTCTGGAAATCTAAAAAGGTTTAAATAGTATTATCCCATGCCTTTGTAATTTTTGCTAGATAAAAAATGTATTATAAGCTCAGGGAAGCACATTTAGTGCGGAAATTTACATTGGACATATCTCATCCAATGTTGGATCTGATGCATTATGCTTCCTGGGGTGAGAACAATGTGAATCTTGAGAAAGAGTATGGTATGTATGGATATTTTAGTACTCATATGGAGGATTGAACTCTTGCCTAGGAGGAGGCTTTGAAGGAGCTATAGAAGGAGTCAGGGGTTATGAACTACAAAGATACAAATATTATGACCTAGGTCTTTTGGTTATACTAGATTCTTTAAGAAAGGTTGTAAGCAGGGGTTAAATTTGACACCCGTATGCCCGTATTTCACATTTTTACCCGTAAAATACGTTTTAATGTAAAACCTCCATGTCATGCTCAACTTGCCATTCATTTTCAAAAACGTCATATTGATGGGCATGTTAAAAAATTAAAAGTTAAAAAAAAAAATTATAATTTTTTTTTTTTT
>APFE030663912.1:27912-49346 GCA_000404065.3 Pinus taeda
TAAGGTGGGAGGGAATAGAACCCAGGATGGGAGAGGTCTACACCATGGAAAATGTTTGAAATAAAACCAGACAAAGCGAGACTATAGCTACCCTGGTAGGAAACTATGGGAGGAAACCAGAAGGTAACAAGGAAGCACCCCGGGAAGGAAAAGAACAGAGAAAAAAGAGAATCAGGGAAACAAGAAACTGCTAGGGAGGAATATAGGGCCAGCACCCTAAGGGAAGACATAGCCAATCCAGAGAGACCCTGGGAAGGGAGGAACAAAAAACCAAACTTACCTGGGGAAGAAACCATGAGGATGCCCAGGACAGGCAGGTCGAGTGTCGTTTGTTGCCATGAGAGAAAAACGGCAAGAGAAACAAGAAAGGAAAGAACCAAGAACATTGAGAGGACTGGTGACATTACGAAAGAAAATTCGAAGGAAACAAATTCTGGCAATGGAAGGGATAACAAAAAGGACATAGGTAAATGGGAAATTGTTTTGTTTTACTATTATAAAACTGATAACTGTAATGACTATGTGATAGGTCTCACCTCACACCATGCCCAGCACTGTGAGGAAGACAGAACAACGAGAAGAAGAAAGTGATAGGCAGGCAGGGAGTAACATGGCGCCCAGGAGAGGCAAGCGAGATAAAAAGACGGTAGAAGGAACGAGCGGCTCGAACAAAGAACAAAGGAAAAGAGGGAGAAAGTCGGGCAGTGAACATATGAAAACCCTTATTGACGCCTATATGGCAGGGAACCTGCTGGACATCAAGGCCCAAATTGCTGGTTAGGAGAGAGAACTTAATGACAGTATCAAGAACCAAGACATCCCCATGGAGGAGTGGGAAAGTATGGTACCCGATCCAGGGAATTCTCGAGGTCATCACTCCCTCTTCAGACAAACAATACAACAGTATTGGGTCATGAAAAATGTGGTGGCACGGGCCATGACCCTTAATCGAGAACAAGTAGCATGTGGCAAAACAGAGGCAAAGGAGAATACCAAGGAAAAGGATCCGGTCAGGGTCGAACTGCTCAGGGAAATCGCAACAGTTTAGATACAGACCTGCAAAAACAACTTGGCCTTAGGAAGAATTGAGCAGACACTACAAGATATGAAGATGAGCGAGATGCTTGGCTCCAGTGCCAAAGCGCCAGCCCCAGTAATATCCTTAGACGAGGATTGAAGCAGCGATCCAGTACAACTCTGATAAAATTTTGATGAAATGCTTTTACTTGTTTAATTTGTTTAATCTGAACAGTAGTATAGACAGTAAAGACAATGTCACTAGATGGATAGAAAAAAACCTTTTCAAATTTTGGACAGGTTTTAATGCAGACGGGTGGTTATCTGGTTTGCTTCGGGCAGGTAAGCCACCTGGAGCAAATGGAAGTTACTGATTTTGGAAAATTAATATAAATAGAGGGAGCACCACCAAGTTTACAAAAAAAAAGGTCAAGCAACCTAAGGAGAAATTGCATGAGAATGTACCTTCTCATGTCAGGGATGCCCAATAATCCTTGTACTCCATGACTCTTTGAATAAACTACACATTGGCTTATTTGTCATGTCTGATTTGAAAGTGTCTGAAACCCCTCTCCCAAATTATGGCACTATTGCAGCTATATATTTGGGTGATCACTGAAAGAAGGCACAACCTCATTTATGTGACTCGCAGACAATGGCATATTGAATGATGAAAACACTGAAAATTTAGATGGATCTGAATTGAAGGACAACTGCATGAAATAAATGGCAACAAATAAACTATTTATTGTCACTGTGTGCTCTTTTGGGAAATCTATCAAAATAGATAGTGTTGTAATTGTGCGAAGGGCAGGCTTGAAGAAATTCATAGCTAAGATGGAGATATTGGACGATGTTGGGATTAGCAATGCCCTGTCTCAATCATGAACATCCATGGATTCTTTGTTTATCCAATTGTCAATATCTCCCTTCACTCCCAAAACCGTGCTCGGGTACTATAATATAACATTAAGACTTTTACTTTTTAGGTTTCACTTGCAATGTTATCTGGGAGGTATGGCTTTCAAAAGCAAAAGGATCTAGCAATTTCCAACAACATTTTCAGTTTTTCATATTTACAAGAAATAGTGGTTTAGCATTTTTAAGGAGAAATAGTAGTTGATTGAAATGGTTTAGTTAGGTACATGAACCACTTTTCTAAACCTTGATTGGCTAACACCATCAAATCCACAGGTTTCTCCGTGTATGAAGGGAAACTGATCAATGTGTACATATACCCTAGTGTCACTCCAACACAGGGACCTCTCAAATAGAATACCTGGTGGCCTTTGAAGAAAAAAGGCGGCAGGAATCTATCTTGGCACCAAAAAGCATTGGGCCTTCACCAAAAGCACTGATGATTGTAAAAGCAATTGGCCTTCAAGCACACAAAGCACCGGTGATTGTATTAAAGCCGCACTTACATATCCTATTGAAATATTTGAAGTCTAGCATTGATCTAATTATTCATGGGCATTTAGTGATTGGTTGAAACTTGACAGTATGTCCAAATGGAATAAACAAAATTAGAAAGTGCAAAATGGCTTAGCTATTCAACCTCTCTTGAGAGGGCATTGAACACTGTCTTTTTCTTTGAACCCTGAAGATAAAGAATGAGATACAGTGTTTCAAGGGGATTGGTGGATTGTGGGATGATTAGGACTTATATAAAACTTTGGACCATAAGCTTCAACTCTTTTTCACAGGTACTAAACCATTTGGCACATATGTACCCAAATCAATATAAATTGTTGGGGAGCATTCTCAAAACTTATGGAAAACAAAAATAATCATCCATAGCGGAAAAAACAAGTAGCAGTTTCCTCAGATTGGTAGGAATGAAGGAATAAGTCTTCAAAAGCTCTGAAGATAAGGGAGCTAGCAAAAAAGGCTACTGCAAACAAAGCTATTGATGGACCACAAACCAAACTGTTTTGCAACCAAAGAGACCTCAAAAGGCCCAGTTGCCTGGAAACAACTTGGAAGGGGGGAAGAGATTCACTGGTCAACCATAGGCATAGTTCAGACCAAAGGGTCAAACTTCGCAGCTGCACATAACAATTCTTTGAAAGCAACAGATCCACTTACTTGGAATTGGAAAACAACACCAAAATTAAATTTTATTTATTGATTTTATTATAATGAAATTAAAGACCAGAAAAGAAAAATAGAAGCTTAACCTGCACACCATAACATGAGATAGTAGTCTCAGAAAAATTAAAAACTTAATCTACAATAATGGAAATAACTATATCAAATTTCACACCATAATATGTGAGACAGTAATATCAGACAAATTTAAGCTTCTCAAGTTTTCTCTAATAATGGAAATAACTATACCTGTGTTCCAAGAAAGGTGAAGATTAAAAATGAAAAAAAAAAAATAGATGATCAACCTTGACCTTGAGCATTAATACATGAAATACGATGGATAATAGAAAAGATAGAGAGCTTGGATGAGATAAAAGATACACAGAGTGGTCAATCTAGCACGACAAATAGAGTGGTCAATTTAACAGCAGACATGTGTGATGTCAGGTGCTGGTTTGTAATCTCTGCAGGAGTAAAAGGGTAAAACATGATGCGTAAACTGTAGCACATAAACCTGTTTTCTTCATAGTCCACCTTGACAAATTTGACATCAGGGTTCTTTTCTATAAATTGGCAAATCTGCCTAAGTAGAGATTAAAAATGAGATATTTATCCAAATGATATCATCACAAAGTTCATATTCTACCTATACAAAACTATCCAAGTACACAACCTAACAAAATTCTTTGCTTTGTTTTCAATACACCATGAACCTCAAACACAAATTTAAGACACAAGGAAAATGAGGAAAAGTATTAACTAAGCATTAAATTTAAGATACAAGGAGAATGCTGAAAAGTATTAATGAAGCCTTGAATTTAAGACACAAGGAGAATGCAGAAAAGTATTAACCAAGTCTGTGTATTCCTCTTATTTGCAAATCACCTCATTTTCAAATTATTGCGTTCAAGGTTTCCCTTTGTTGGACAATTTTCTTCACCAGGTCTGGAGTCAATTACAATGCCATATTCCAATTATTCCATCACATCCGCTGCTCCAACCTGCACCAACCAAATATGACAAGGCCAAAATCAAAAATTATTCTCAAATAGAAATGGACATCACAGCTCCTGCACAGCTAGATATGACAAGTGCAAGTTCAAAAATTATTTTCAGAAATCAAAATGGGCAAAGTGTTATCAAGTAAGAAAGAGAAAGAAATGTTACAACTACAGATCTGGCTCCATCTCCCTTGTTCCTTGAATTGAAATAAAATTTAAATTTAGCCACATTTATGATCAACATTGCAATTAAATATGCGTTTGGAATAAGGCATGCCCAATCTCAGTTACACAACAAATGAGGATCCCTCGAGATCAAAATGAATCCTGGAGTTAATTTCCACCCCTGGTGAGGGAAACCCCAACTAGCCATACGAAGGCATATCCAACATGTAGAATAGTATTACTCCTATGAAACTAGTGAGCTGGGAACCATTCAACAAATTTTGATTCTCTCATCAGTAAAGTGGTAAGGTGCTTGTGAAGAAATGGTTTTTCTCAAATTCATCCCATAATGGTTGTTGGGTATCTACATATGAAAGATCACCTGGCAACAAAAAGACATCATAATTTGTCTGGTGAATGTGTTGTAACGTTAATTTGTCTGCCCTGTCTGTCCCAAGTCACCTATTGTAAATTGAAGAAAAACACATGAGATGTCTACTCTGAAGTGTATTGATAATGTAAATGTGAAGAAATTGTTAGCCAGAATTACTAGGCAGCTCAAAGAAATATAGAGCAGATGATATTGTAATATTGGATCAATCAACAGTCTATTTTTCTTAGTTGGGATGGTGAAACACAAGAATCAAATGTAGCTCCATGCTTGTTAGGCACCCATGTTCTCACCATGGTTGGTAGTCAACAATGGTGAAAAAAATAGGTCAGAGTCAAAACTTGCTCAAAGCAAAAGTGAGGGAAAAGAAAAATAATGAAAAACAGAGATAAAACAAAGAATAGATGGGGAATATTCTATCTCCACCCACATCTTGTTCTTTTTAAAATTTCAAGTATGTTAGAATTTGGTATATACCAAATAACAAAATAAGATGGAACAGGGAAATGGTCTTCCCCACAATCGCAAAAGTTATGGGGAAATTGTGATCTTGGTGTTTTGACATTATACTTTGGACCATAAGTTATACAACGATAATAATAAATTGTATTAGCTTTTAGTGGCCCAAGTATAACATTGTAAATCTGGCCAGATCTGTAACCCAAGTAAGTATACAAAGTGTTTTCTCCCTTGGCTGAAGTATTGTATACTCTTGGAGAGGTTTCATACTCCACAACTGACGGTATATTGGTATCATTTGTAATCCATGCTATTCTCATCTGATTTTCTCCTATCAAAGAAACATGTACCTACAAAATGAAAAAATAGCATGAGACCTTCTTGGTCAAAAGCATTACAAATCACTTGTCCATTCAAAATTGCTTTACAAACTAAGTACTAAAAATAGTTCCTCAAAAGTTACATGTGCCATTGATACGCTTTTATGCTTCATATGGAAGCCATTATTCCTTGCCAAATTAGGCTGATTTTTCAGGCAACAAAATTTCACTTTTAACACCTAAGGACTCAACAGTGGATGAATATGTCAATTGTGTGTTGCAAAAAACCTCAAATAGTGGTGACTTTCCTTTGAAACAAGACAGATACACACTCTTATACTCCATGTCAAAATTCATGATTTTGGAGCTCAACAAAATATGTGGACTAAACTGCATTGACACATTATTCACAATGCAGAAGCTAACAAAGCCAACTATTGCCCCTAAGCAATCATAGATAAAAGAATACCTCCGAGTTTAAAGGAAATGACACTAAAAGCATAGGTGCATGCACAAGTGCAAGGTAACTTGAGTGTGAGTGGAATAGATTTTCAAAAGCTTAATGATTTGGCAATGCATCTAAACATCGATTCCCTTTTTAGCAATATATAAACATACACATATAGATAATACTACAAGGTACACAAAAAATTTGAAGACATCAATCATCTGCAAAGATAAAGCCACAAAAGATGTTGCTATAGAAAAAGGCAATTTCTTATGAAATTTGAAAAATGGGAGTTGTCTTTCATTAGTATGAAAATTAACAGAGTTGATGGAGTAGAATCCATGGTCTACTCGCACTTTTCTGCTCAAGGAACTTGTGAAGTTAGGCACAAGTAGTAGTCAAAAAGACTCCCTATAGTTACGAGGTTCAGCTAGGAAATGGGAATGAGGTTTAGTTATGAGGTTCAGCTAGCAAATGCATCTAAACATCGATTCCCTTTTTAGCAATATATAAACATACACATATAGATAATACTACAAGGTACACAAAAAATTTGAAGACATCAATCATCTGCAAAGATAAAGCCACAAAAGATGTTGCTACAGAAAAAGGCAATTTCTTATGAAATTTGAAAAATGGGAGTTGTCTTTCATTAGTATGAAAATTAACAGAGTTGATGGAGTAGAATCCATGGTCTACTCGCACTTTTATGCTCAAGGAATTTGTGAAGTTAGGCACAAGTAGTAGTCAAAAAGACTCCCTATAGTTACGAGGTTCAGCTAGGAAATGGGAATGAGGTTTAGTTATGAGGTTCAGCTAGCAAATGGGAATGAGGCATAAAAAGGGTGCTAGCAATGGGAATGAGGCATAAAAAGGGTGCTAGCAAATGGGAATGAGGTATAAAAAGGGTATCACACAACCCAAATATATCTATTTCAACAATAGTCATTGAGATTTCGATATGATAAATATCAAAAAATATGGTGTTATCCTCAATTCCAAAGCAATTTATCAATATGATTCTTCTCCGTCCAGAAGATCATATCATTTATTTCAACAATGGAAAAAGAATCAAGCTGTACAGGGATGTTAGCACTCGAAACTGTCCTTGTGACCTACCACAAGATCAAAAGAGAGTTTTGGGTGTAACAACAAGAAATCAACCCCAACTGTCATTTTGGTTGGTTTCTTCTCACTTTTTGCTAGTGTTTTTCCAACCTCAAAGGGCTATCCCTAGAAAAACTTGATTTAAAAATTAAGATTTCAGTGACTAGTGACTTAGTTGATTGGGTGAATCGAGAAAGGGGAGAAGAAAGTATGGAAGATAGATTGATTAATCCCAATCTTACTGGTTAGAAAAATGCCACCTTGAAAAAGCTTACCAAGTTAGAAAGCCATCTACTTGATTACACATTCCACATAGAAGATCAAATTTCATGTAGAATTTCCTTGAAATTCTGCAACTACTATGATGTCAATCCTGAAAACAAGTTCGTTGCACCAAGACACAGAATTACTCTACGTAATTTGCAGTGGAATAGGAACAGAAATAAAAACACATTCACACACCATAATGCAGTAAATGTTCTAGGGAACCCAACTGGGAAAACCCTCTTCTAGTAGAATTTTGTTGACAAAATTGAGCAATATAGAATTCATTACAAGGTAATCTGTTTCACTAGAGAAAAAGCTTGTTCTCACTGCTAATACTTAGCTGAAACTCACTTACAATAAACCCCAACCCAGCTCCTAAATCCTTGCGCTGCCTAGCTCCTATGTCTTAGCGCTTGGCAGCCACTATTATTTAGGAATTTCCTCCTAAATATCAGCACACTTCTGCAAGGAATTCTGTCTGTCAAAAGCTGTGTAAAGGCCTCTCCTTCCATGCTCTTCCTAGCAACCAGCTCTCACACAAACTCGTGCTCACAAAATTATGTTACAATTATGCCTTTCAACCTCCTTATAAACAATTCGATCAGCTAAAAATGGTAAGTTTATTTTGGGAACTCAGACTTGTGATTGATTAGTCGACTGAGTCTCCCTGACTCTTGTAACTTGCCCTAACCTCAATTTAGAACTTGAGACTCTCACTCGTCCTTCTCCAAATCTACCTCACACCTTGGAGATTGACTTAACTGCCTCTCCAACCTTTGTGCTTAAGTCAAATTGTTATCATGAACTCATCCTACTCCTTAGGAACTCCTGCATGCTAAGGAAGACTTGAGCGAGATCTATCATGACTAGGCACAAGTCAAGAAGACCATTACTTGCTACTTTTCAACACTCCCTCTTAGCGAGAAAGGGATTTTGTACAACTCCCAACTTATCTCTGAAATGAACAAAATTCCTTCTTTCCAATGCCTTGGTTAAGATATTTGTTGTCTGCTCCTCTGTTGGAATATACAATAGCTTCACTATCCCTTTCTGCACATAATCTCTGAGATGATGATACCTGATCTCGATATGCTTTGAGCGATCATGAAACAATGGGTTCTCAAAGAGCTTGATGTAACTCTGATTATCACAGTGTATCATAGTAGGCTCCATCCTCTGTCTGAAAAGTCCCACAAGTAACTTCCTCATCCAAATAGCCTTGCATGCTGTCAAACTGGCAGCCATGTACTCAGCCTCTGCTGAACTAAGTGCAACTGATCATTACTTCCTATTATACCAAGAAACATTTGTCAACCCAATGCTAAAGATGCCACCTGAAGTACTCTTTCGCTCTGTGGAGCACCCTGCCCAATCTGCGTCTGTGAAGCCCTCAAACCTCACTGTGTCAACCCCATCTATGTTGCAAGTGCCAAAATAACCTTGATAGATGAATACCGTGCTACTGAGGCAAAGGTATCATCATAGTCTATGCCCTCAATCTATGAGAAGCCCTTGGCCACAAACCTGGCCTTGTACTTCTCCACACTCCCATTTGCTCCATGCTTCACCTTGTACACCTAGCGTAAGCCTACTACTGATTTTCCCTCAAGTCATGGCACAATCTCCTGGATATCATTCTTCATGATGGAGGAATATTCCTCCACCATGGCATCCTACCATACCAGCTAAGAAGTTGCCTCCTTATAACTAGAAGGCTCAGTGTCCACCACCTCTGTCATTTGGGCCATATATCTTGTCTACCTCTATGGCTACTTGCTCTACCTGAACATGGTGCTAGGAGCTTCAATCTGCTCCTGGGCCTCCTGAATCAACTTCTCAGCCCACTTGTCTTTCTTCCTCCCTATGCTAAGAGTCTCTAACTAAGTATTTGCCTGCTCTCGCCGTGGTCTCTTCTCCTCAACACCTTGCTCTGCATCCTGCTATGGATCCTACTATGCGGGCCTCTTGCCAACTAGCTGAGACTCAATATGTGATCCTAGCCGAGGCTTCTACTTGGGAGTAAGTAGCTCCTCCATCTCAGATACTCCAACCTTCTCTCGCTCTAAAGACTTACTCAGAGCTCTGGACTCCTCAAACCTGACATCCCGCTTGAGAACCGTCTTCCTGAGTCCTGGTCGATACACCCTGTATGCCTGAGTTGTCTTACTGTATCCCACGAAAATACTCTTTTCTACTATGGGCTCCAGCTTTTTCCTATTATCTTTGGACACATGACGATAAAGTTTTGTGCCAAAGATACAGAAGTGTGAACATCAGGCTTCTTGCCTGTCAAAGCCTCATCTGGTGTAACTCATCTAAGAACTCTATGTGGGCTTTTGTTCTACAAAAATACTACAGCGTCGCATGCCTCTACACACAAGAACATAGGCAGTCCCTGATCATGTAACATGGCCTTGGCCGCTCCAACAATACTGCGGTTCTTCCTCTCAACCACCCATTTTGCTGAGGGTTATGGGGTGCTATCATCTCTCTCCTAATGCCTTCCTTCGCACACAACTCCTTGAAGGCATTAGAGACATATTCTCTACCATTGTCACTCCTCACTGCCTTGATCATTTCCCCGGTTTGGTTTTCTACCAAGGCCTTAAACTCCATGAAATTGGTTAAGACCTCATTTTTCTTCTTCACGAAAAATATCCAAGTTTTCCAAGAATAATCATCAATGAAGGTAACATAATACCTGTGTCTCATAAGAGACAAAGAAGTGAAGGGCCCCCTGCATGGATCTGAATGCACCAACTCCAAAATATCCTTAGATTTGTTGTCTTGGCCCTAACAAGAAGTCTTGGCATAGTTGCCAAGTGTGCACCCCTTGCACACATAATGATGATCAAGATTGCATGCTGATAAACCTATGGTTACCTGCTGAAAAATCTTCAGCGCCCCATGATGCAAGTGTCCCATGTGCCTGTGCCAAAGTTCTCCAACATCTCTACTATGCTCACCACCTACCTTGTTGCTCAAGGTTGCACATGTCTCAACCTGCAACCTGTAAAGGTTCTTCAACCTCACACCTATCTGCTTCACTGCTCCATAAGATAAGTGCTTGAGGTATGCCTTACCTCTATTGAAGATGACATCATATCCATTGTCCTCAAGAGTAGCTACTGAAACAAGGTTCTTCTTTAGTCCTAGAACATAGAGGACATCTCTGAGATGGAGAGGACTCCCGGACTCCCTCTCAAAGCTAATAATACCAACTCCCCTAGATGCGTACTTGCAATCATCTCCTAGCTCGATTTGAAGTTGCATGTCCTGCTCCTTCAGCTAGCTGAAATACTCCATGTTCTCAGTCATGTGGAAAGAGGCTCAGGAATCAATATACCACATGTTGCTCCCTACTGAGCTTTCCATGCAAGCTATCAATGATAAATCATTCTCAAACTGAGAAGCAAACCCATCTACCTCAGTTGATGCAACCGTGTGATTCTTATTAGACATCTTATTTCGATTTGGACACTTGGTAGCATAGTGCTTGTTGCCACACAATCTAGCATGGGTCCTAAGAGGGGTACCAAAGGGACAACTACTAGACCAAATGACAACAATGGGACAAAGACCCACTGTCACCTCAGTTAGTGTCCCCAACTCTTTACAAACTTTCACCGATGGGAGGAGTCCCAGTATAAAGGAAATCACTAGGGTGATGGGATCAATGGTAAGGTGTGACGTGATTTCCAAAGCCCATTCAAAGGAGAGGCTCAATATGAGGCTCACTTGCTTCAACGAAGCTTAATGGCTCTCCAAGAAAGGCTAGTGAGAAGACCTAGACCTAGGAGGAAAGATTCCTTAATAACAAGGGATACACCTAAATCAAGGCTTCCTAAGAGAATGGGAAAGACCTCTCTTAGGATTTTGTAAGGTAACAACCATATAAAGGTTTGGGACCACAAGAGAGACCTAGAAGAATCCAAGTGAGGCCTAGGGTTTGCAAAATTCTAAGAGGGATGATATTCGACGAGATACCTAGGTCAAGCCATGATGAGAGAGGTCAAAGAATTATTAACTTCCAACGATTTTTTAGGAGCAAATGACCTTTGGGGTGTCGCTAACCAAAGAAGGTAAAGGATAGAAACGGTTTTGGAGCTAAGGCTTGATATTTCTCTCAAACTATCCACTGGAATTGCTTCAAGTTTTGAGGAGAGCTAGAGGAGAGGACAGTGTCGTAGTGTACCCACTCGCACCCCAAGGAGATCCTCCTAATGCAATTCGCAATAGACCCTAGTTAGCCTTCTAAGGTTAGGGACGAAAATGGAAAAATAAAGGAAAAGAGAAAGGTTTATGGTTGATCAACTAGGATTAGGACCAATGGCTAGACAATTGGGAGAAATGGAGTCAAGATTAATTTTTCTCTATCAAGGAGTCTTATGTAGCCTTCGCTAACCCTAGGAAGCAACATTTCGACTAGCAAAGGAATTTATACTTCGTTGGGCAAGAAGTGACGGAGTTTAAAGGATTCCAAGACAAGGAAAGCCTCTAGGAACAGTCATTCACATCACCTAATGAATAATGCATGCAATATTTTCAATAATCCAATGATTTTCAATAATTCGCATTAAATTAGGGCATCAACGAGATTATGACAAGTTATTCCACACATTAGACATGCAATAAAATAAAGATATAGCATAAAAAATCAACCTTACTAGGCAATGTGAGTATATCCATCCATCATAATTGCAATTAGAAGATCCAAGACAAGAATAGCAAAAATCCAAACATCAAAATGCATCAACAACATCCAATTTTGTCCATCAATTGCAAGCCTGAATTCTTTTACAAGAGAAATCCCAATCCAAATGATGAAGATTCAGAAAGGAGGTTCTCCTTCTATTTATATGAGCCTTTAGGAGTTTGATTTAGTCTAATTAGCCTAATGAGCCCCTAAAAATAAATTTAATGTGCCAAATAACATATTTTTTATTTTATAAGAATTCATTTGTAGGTAATTTCTATACAGGGTTAAAACATACATTTGATATCAGAGTACTTTTGACTTCAAGGGGATGCCTTTGATGCTGAGGGGTTTTGCTCAAGCCTGTGGTAGACCCTGTTAAGTGGGAGATCTGTGGGATCAATTCTTGCGGTGAAAGAAGATGGCGAGTAGTGGAAAGATAGAGATCGAGAAGTTTAATGGTTAGAGTTTTGTGTTGTGGAAACTCAAGATGGAGGATCTGCTAGTGGATAAATATTAGTGGATCATAGTAGATCCAAGTACTAAACCAACGACAACATCAAATGAAGACTGGACAAAGTTGGATCAGAAAGAAAAGAGCACAATACAATTGTGAATCTTATATTAAGTATTGTTGAATGTGTTAGGGGAAGATACAATGAAGGTTTTGTGGGACAAGTTAGGGACATTTTACCAATCTAAGTCTCTAGTGAACAAATTGTTCCTTCGGAAAAATCTATATAACCTGAGGATGAAGGATGGAGACTCGGTGACAGAGCATGAGAATGCCTATAATACTTTGGTAAGCCAATTGTTATCTATTGATATTAAAATTTCATATAAAGATAAGTGCATTAGTTTTATGTGTTCTCTAACAAATTCGTGGGATAGTCTGGTTGTTGTGATAGGTAGCAGTACAAATACCTTGAATTTTGATGAAATAGTCTCATCCTTGCTGTTGAAGGAGATGAGACGGAAAAATATGGAGGGATAAATGGAGATACATTGTTTGTACGAGGAAGGTGCCATAGCAGAAACAAAAATAAGTCCTCGAGTGGGAGATCTAAATCTCTAGGAAAACCTATAAAGGTGTGCTGGAAGTGTGGAAACGAAGGACACTTCAGAAAGGATTGTAGATCTAAAGCTCTTGGGAAAGGAAAGGGATTTGATGATGCTCGTTCTGGAGAGGTGAAAACCACCTTAGATGAAGGTGGGGATGTGTAGTTGGCTTCTTCTTCAAGAACACATGTAGATGATGAGGCATGGTTGATTGAATCAGGTGAATCCTTTCACTTCACTCCCCATAGGGAGTGGTTCTACGTGTATGAGAAATATGATGGTGGTGATGTCTTCTTAGGGGATGATAGGAAGTCTAGAATTTTTGGATGTGGAAAATTAAAGTTGAAGTTGCAAGGTGGAAGGATTAGAACACTTTTAGGCATTCCGCATATTCCTGCACTGGCCAAAAATCTAAATTTTGTAAGCAATACAGATGATGTAGGTGTAGAAATAATGTTCAAGAAAGGTATCTATAAGATGGTGTCGTGAGCACTTATATTAATGCAAGGAGTTCAAATTGGAGCTTTGTACAAGCTTTTGGATAGTACTGTTATTGATGGGTGCAACAATTCTGTGGTTCCTGAAAGTGGAGCAGTAAATCTAATGGTATCTAGAGAAAAGACCATGCTATGGCATCAAATGCTTAGACATATTGGAGAGAAGGGCCCTTGAATACTTCATGGTAATGGTATGGTAGAAGGCATGTCTAATTTATGTTTGGATTTCAATTTCTATGAATGTTTTGTATATAGGAAGCAGAATCAGGATAGTTTCCCCTCTAGTGCTAAGAGGGCGAAAAGCATATTAGAGCTTGTGCACAGTGATGTGTTTGGACCTGTGTCGATTCCATCACTAGGTATGTCTTTGTACTATGTATCATTTATAGATGAATTGTCAATGAATACAAGGATATATTTCCCGAGGAATAAATTTGAAGTCTTTGACAGGTTTAAAGAATTTAAGGCTCTGGTGGGAAACCAAACAAAGAAGAAGATAAAGGTGTTGAGGACAAATAATGGTGGAGAGTTATGTAAGAAGGAATTTGAAGAATTCTGTAAAAAGTGTGGTATAACACGACAAAATACTAATCCATACACACCTCAACATAATGGAGTTGCAGAAAAAATGAATAAGACGTTGATGGAAAAGGCAAGAAGCATGCTCAGTGGTGCTAGGTTAGGACACGAATTCTAGGAAGAGGCAGTGGAGAGTGCATGCTACCTAGTTAATAGATCACCTTCATTAGTGTTGGAGGATAAGTATCCACATGAGGTATGCACTGGTAAGAAACCCTCTCTTTCACATATATGTATTTGGATGTGATGGATATGTACATGTTCCAAAGGAGAAAAGAACCATGTTGGATAGTAAATCTCAAAGGTGTATCTTTATTGAGTATAAGGATGGTTTAAAAGGTTATAAACTTTGGAACCCATAAATAAGGAAGGTTGTGTGCAGCCGATATGTGGTGTTTAGAGATGTGAAATATGTTATTAAACATGAATTACTACCAAAGGGACCTTCTAAGATAGAGTTTAAGGTAAAGGAGGAAGAATTAGACTCTACATCAGAACATGAATAAGAATATGAAGAGGCACAAAATCTAGTTGTGAGAAGATCAGTTTGAGAAAAAGGGCAACCAGAAAGGTATATTTCATCTTATTTTTGTTCAAATTTTCTTTATCTCTTACTAATGATGATCCCAAAATTGTCAGGGAGGCAGTGGATTCAGAGGATGGAAAACTCTAGAAAGAGGCCATGGTTGATGAAATGACATCTTTGAACAAAAATGAGGCTTGGGATCTGGCGGATTTGATGACTCGAAAGAAACCCATTGGAAGAAAATGGGTGTTTAAGAAGAAGATGAATTCATAAGTAAAGGTGGAGAAATAAAAAGCTCGGTTGGTAGCAAAAGGTTATTCGCAGGTGTTAGGAATTGATTTTGGTGATATTTTTTCTCCTGTTGCCAATGCAACTTCGATTATATTAATTTTATTTGTTGTTTTTGCTTTTGATTTTGAGGTAGAAAATATGGATGTGAAGATAACATTTCTTCACGGGGATCTGGCAAAAGAGATCTACATGAAGCAACCTGAAGGCTTTGTGGTGAATGGAAAGAAAGAACTGGTACACAGGTTAAAAAAGTCTCTGTATGGGTTAAAACAATCACCAAGGATGGGGTATTCACAATTTGATACATTTATATGGAGACTTGGCTTCACCAAAAGAATGTGGATCAATGTATTTGTTTTAAATTCATTGGTGACTATGTTATTTATCTGGTCTTGTATGTGGATGATATGTTGTTGATTGGAAATGACAAACAAATTATCTAGGATTTGAAGACCCAATTGTCCTCCAAAATCAACATGAAGGATATTGGTGTTGCAAACTATATTTTGGGCATGGAAATTAAACAAGATCAGACAAAGAGGAAGTATTTCGAGACAATACTGTTGAAAATAAAAACAAGAAATGATAAAAATAGAATCCAGAATATTCCAATTTTAATTTGTCCTTGAATTAAAATTGTGAATTAAATTTGAATTTAGTCTCACCAATTGCTTGGAAATAATTAATTAATTCATTATGGATTAATTAGTTGGATAAATTCAAGTTAGAAGCCTTTCTGCAATCATGTAAGAGTTATCCCTTAAATTAAGGAGATTATCCCTTAATTAAGGAGATAAGATTGAGTTATATTTGAGTTGTAATTAGTTAGCTTAGTTTATTGAGTTAAGTCAAGTTAAATTAGTTCCAAACTATTTGAGGAACAAATTGTGAGTTATTAGTCAGTTGATGCATGCATGCACTCAACTAGTGTACTCCAGATAACTAAAGCTTCCCTCATCAGAAACTCATGCATGTCTGTTCTGAGAAAGACCCAGTGGAGCTAAATGTTAAGGATAGGTTACTATCAATTGCATGTGTTTTCCTATAAAGGAAACTCATCCATGCAGTCAAGGTAAGGTTCCTTGAGGATTGTGTAGTTCTGACAGTGTGTTAGAGCGATGTGTGAGAGCAATGTTACATTGGGTGAAGGAGATCATCCCATAGGTAACTGCGCAAGGAAATAGGAGATTTGAGGCAGAGGAGAAGGCTTGTGAGAAGCTTTGATTACTTGTGAGCATCCAGGAGGATTGTACCGAGAGCTGGCTAGCTATGAGAGCTAAGGCTTTGTATAATATTGATGTTTTTCCACCTTGTATGATAATACAGATAGTGGGGTTTTTAGCTGAGGCTTTCCCCATATTGTTTTCTGTGTTTCATGTGCATTGGTTCTTCTTCTGGTTATACGTGTAAAGCTTGATATTTCCGAAATCATTTAAGCCTCCGCTGATTGATTATAGAAGTAGATTAAAGTATTTTGCTTTAGTTATATTGCATTATCAGGTTAATCTACAGTCAGAATTTCTACATGGTATCAGAACCAAGTTTATCGGAGCTGTGAATAGTATACGGAGAAGAGAATTCAAAGTTTGAAGTTTGGGATTGTAGGTGCAAATCGAATTCTTACCATACTTCAAGGTTGGCCAATGGAGTTCTATGGCTTGAGACTCTAGTATGCCTTAGAAGGCAGCTTGAATTACATAGCATGGAAAGATCACATGGAGGAGGTATTAGAAGACAATGGCTTGAAGGATTTCATTGATCAAGAAATCCCAAAGCTAGGTTCAACTAATGTACAAGAGTTGGCTGAGTGGAAGAAGTGTGTGGTGAGGGCAAGACAGATCATCCTTGAGGGAGTTCAAGACCATATTGTCTCAAGTCTCCATGGGAAGGATACTCCATATTCAATGTGGAAGACATTGAAGGACCTCTACCACAACAGTAGTGACCAAAGGAAATTGGCACTCAAGGATAAGCTTCGAAGAATCAAGGTGGAGAACGGTGATACTATTTCCACATATCTGAACAAGCTCACCACTTGCAGAGATGAGCTTAGTAGTGTGGGAATAACTACTGCCGATGATGATATGGTGAGCCTCACTCTCCTTGGCCTTCCAAAGAGCTCGAATAGCTACCAGGAATTTGTGAATGAAAGGGAGAAACTACCGGATTGGGAATGACTGTGGTCGGATCTAATGCAAGAGGAGATCAGGAGGAGCACACGAGATGGTTCTTCATCCAAGGATGATGATGAAGAAAATATGGCCTTAGCGAGTAAGGCAGGGAAAGGGAAGGGGAAGGCTTCCAATTTTGAATCAAATTCTTCTCATGGAGGGAAGAAGGGTGACAAGTCTAAAGTGAGATGCTTTAATTGTCACGAGATGGATCATTATGCGACTAATTGCCCATTGAAGAAGTCCAAGAAGGGATCCTCGGATGGATCGGAAGGTGAGGCATTAACCTTTTAGTTCGAAATGGACTTTACTCTCATCACATGCATGGTGTAATTGATGATGGGTTGTGTTTGGTATTTTGATAGTGGAGCCTCATTCCACATGACAAGTGATAAAATTTTATTCAGTACCTTGGAGGAGAAAGACCTCAAGATGCGCATAGAGATGGGTGACGATGAAAGGTTTGGTGTTTCACGAGTGGGCACAGTTGCTTTTCAGAGGGAGCATGGAGCTCCTATCACCTTGACATATATTAAGTATGTGCCTGGACTAAAGAAGAACTTGGTATCGGTTGCGATGTTGGAGGACAAAGGCTACGATGTTGTCTTCAGTAAGGGAAAGGTTTTCCTTAGACACATCACCATGAGATAGGTGAAATTGATCAGTTCACAAGTTAAGAACCTGTATGCTCTTGACGTTCATGATGCATCCAAAGCCTTGAGGAGCAAGGCAAATGTTAGAGACTTGGTGGTTGAGAGGGAGAGTAAATTACCTCTCAACATGCAGGCCCAGAAGAAGTCTCAGCCAATTATGGAGGAGCCACAATTGCAGAATTGGGTAGAGGGATCACATGTAGCCATACCTCCAGGTGTGAGGTGGGAAATGTGAAGTTATAGTCCCAAGAAGGCTGAATTAGGTAGGGTCCATTGAGAGGTTTTATCTCATGGATCATACCTTGCTACAGGACCCCAAAGTACATAGTAGCGGGAGGAATCAGTGGGATTGATGCAGTCAGAGATCAAAGTGAGAGAGGCTAGAGTAGTCAGATATTAAAGAGCACAGAGAAGGATTGACAACAATGCAGAAAGGTAGAGTCAGCCAAAGCACAAAGTTTTCAGTTGACAGAGGCAATAGCAGTTAGAGACTTTGATGATAGATGCATCATAATGATTCAGGTTGGATTTTGTTTTTGTTTTTGGAGTTGCTGGAGCAACAACACTAGAGAGAAGTGTTGCATGCATAACATTCCAAAGGTTGACGATCGGGATCGAGTTGAATTCCTTTCTTGTTCAGAGGGAGTGTTGAAAATAGCAACAACAAATGATAAGAATACAATCCAGAATATTCCAATTTTAATTTGTCCTTGAATTAAAATTGTGAATTAAATTCGAATTTAGTCTCCCCAGCTTTTTGTAAATAATTAATTAATTCATTGGGATTAAATAATTGGAGAAATTCGGGTTAGAAGTCTTTTTGCAGTCATGCAAGAGTTATCCCTGAAATTAAGGAGATTATCCCTTAATTAAGGAGATAAGATTGAGTTATACTTGAGTCGTAATTAGTTAGCTCAGTTTACTGAGTTAAGTCCAGTTAAATTAGTTCCAAACTATTTGAGGAACTAATTGTGAGTTATCAGTCAGTTGATGCATGCATGCACTCAACCAGTGTACTCCAGATAACTGAAGATTCCTTCATCAGAAACTCATGCATGTCTATTCTAAGAAAGACCCAGTTGAGCTAAATGTCAAGGATAGGTTACTATCAATTGCATGTGTTTTCCTATAAAAGAAAATCATCCACGCAGTCAAGGTAAGGTTCCTTGAGGATTGCATAGTTCTGACTTTAGTGTGTGAGAGCAGTGTTACACTAGGTGAAGGAGATCATCCCAGAGGTAACTATGCAAGGAAATAGGAGCTTGGAGGGCAGAGGAGAAGGCTTGTGAGAAGCTTTGATTGCCTATGAGCATCCAGGAGGATTGTACTGAGAGTTGGCTAGATGTGAGAGCTAAGGCTTTATATAATCTTGATGTATTTCCACATTGTATGATAATACAAATAGTGGGGTTTTTAGCTGAGGCTTTCCCTTGAGTATTTTATGTATTTCATGTGCATTGATTCTTCTTATGGTTATATGTGTTCAGCTTGATATTGCTCAAATATTTTAAGCTTCTGCTAATTGATTGAAGTAGATTAAAGTATTTTGCTTTAGTTATATTGCATTATTAGGTTAATCTACAGTCAAAATTTCTACAAATATTGTAGAGGTTTAATATGCAGGATAGTAAACCAGTGAAGGCCCACATTCATGTAGGTGTAAATATATCTACTGGAAAATGTCCCAAGGCACAAGAAGAGGAAGTGGACATGTCTTGTGTTCCATACGCAAGTGTAGTCAATAACCTGATGTATGCAATGGTTTTTACTAGACCAGACATTACACATGACGTGGGAGTATTGAGCAGGTTTATGTCAAAACCGGGGAAGGAGCATTGGACAATAGTGAAGCGGGTTTTCAGGTATTTGCATGGCACTAGTGATTATGGTATGTGCTACCAAGGAAGAACAGGATTGGATAGAGTTTTTAAAATCCATGGCTTTTTTGATGTAGACTGGGCTGGAGATTTGGATCAGAGAAGATCTACAGGTGGTTATGTATTTAACCTGTTTGGAGGTGCAGTTAGTTGGGTGAGCAAGAGACAATCTGTAATGGGACTTTAAACTACAAAGGCAGAATACATAGGAGCAATTCATGAAATGAAGGAAGCAGTTTGGTTGCAAATATTGTGCTCAAGTATGGGGTTAGTATAACAAGCTATAAGGATAGACCGTGACAACCAAATTGAAATTTTCTTGGTAAAGAACCCTTCTTATCATTGAAAGACAAAGCACATTGATGTTTAGTATCACTTTGTGAGATGATTGAGGACAAACAAGTATTGTTGGTAAAGGTGGACACTTTGAAGAATGTTGCACATGCATTGACGAAGTCTGTGAGCACTACAGAGTTCTCTTGGTGTAGAGAAACAATGGGCATTACAGGGCTGTACCAATGACTAAGCTCTCTTGTGGCTCTCTGTGGAAAGGAAACAATAAGTGGGAGAATTTTGGGTGTGTGTTATATTCTCTCCATGAATATCCCCACGTGTGAAGCAATGGGATTAGAGGGGGGGTGGGAAACCCCCTGTACAACCCCTATGCACGGGGTCCGAGGCAACGCCCCAAGAATCTTTTTTGGACCCTAGATTAGGTGGGCGAACCTAGCTATGGTTTTGTGCATGGTTTTTACACATGGTTTTGGTCATGATGGTTTTCTACCCATGGTATTTTGTAGATCTGGTAAAGGGAAACTGTAGTTATGTTCTAATCCATGGTTAATGGATTGGGGTTTATGATGCTTAAAAATGTATATATGTATTGTAACAATAAAAGGAATATAATGAAAAATCAATCTGGTAGTCCTGGTTTTGGGATTTAGAGGAAAATATCTGCGTATTTGTTTTGTGTTCCTCGCCATTGTATTTTTTTTGTTTTTTAAGCATTCGTTTGCAGGTAATTTCTGTACAGGGTTAAAACCTACAATTAGCAATAGTTGGTACCTTGTTGGATACCCCAATTTGGTCTTTGGTTAAGGTGCCTTGAGCCTTGTATACACTATTAAGATCAAATTTTAATTGTAATCGCTCTTCTTCTAGTCATTTAGGTCTCCCTTCTTCTTCTGTTCATCCTACTCATCCTTCTGGTACATAAACCTTACTACCACATTTCACCTTGATTGCACACAAATTATTTCTCTCATTTTACTTTTATGGGGATATTAAGAGAAATACATTCTTTAGTAAATTGGTAAATCTTCAACAAAAGGGTCCAGTTATAGAGCACATTCATTCCAAAGGTTGTTTCTCAATGTAAATAATATTTCATAGGATAATTTCTTAAACCTATTTATCGGAACTTTAAAGGAAAGCTTTGAAAATGAGGTGTATCTCTTTGAACCTAAATATCTAGAGCATGATTTTAGTCTCGAAATGAAAGTTGAAAGTAAAATTATGGCCACTAGAAAATCAATCACTAATAACTATATTGAAGATCATGCTCCCTTTCCTAAAATAAAAAGGTTGACTCCTTAGAAAATGGTTGAAAGAAGAGAAAAGGGACCACGCTTCAACTATGATACAAGTATAATAAGGGTCATAAATGCAATGAGAAGAAATTATTCTACATAGACTCTGAAGAGGAATATGATCAAGAATTGGAATCATCACAATATCTAGAGCTAGAAGAGACTGCTCCAACAAAATCTTGTCATGCATTGTTTGGCATCAATACTTCATAAACCCTCAATATAGAAGG
>APFE030663912.1:49679-59760 GCA_000404065.3 Pinus taeda
CCCATAAATTCATCAATTATAAATTGGCAAAACGTTTCCATTATTTCATATATCCAACACGAGAGTTTCAAGTAATTATTGTAGATGGTGGCACCATAAATTGTTTAGGGAAATGCCATAGTATTAAGCTCAATATGGAGGAGTATTTTTTGGATAGTCCCATGATTGAAATACAAATGGGTGGTGCTAATGTGGTATAAGGGGTCAAATGGAATGACCTTTAATTTTCAATATCTCTACATAATATTTACCTTGAAAGGAAAGGAAAATGAGCTTAGAAGTATCTAAGGGAAACTCTCTAAAGTAATAAGCTCTAATTTAATGAAACAATTACTCAAAGATGGGTGCTAAGGTGTATGGAACAATTATTCTCACTAAATTTTCAAATGTCAATATAATCTATGTTAAGGGATCCCCATAAAACTATCAATAAGCATCCCAAGGAATTTGGATTAATTCCTAAGGGTATTCCACCTAATTGAGATCATGACCATTCCATTGATTTGCAATTGAGAAGTATACCAAAGATAAATGAAGAAGCGAAAAATAATACTAGAAGTAGAAACAATCCTCGAAATAATGATTAAGTGGCAGAGTAACCGAACAATTGTGGAGTACATCATCAAACAGAAGATCTTACCAAGATAAGAAGGGAAAATCATTACCATGCTATTCATTTTTTTCGGGAAGTGTACTAGAGATAAATGAACAAGGGAAAATCACAATAGAAGTAAAAACAATCATTGAAACAATGATTAAGCAGTCAAGTAACCTAGAAATCTTGGAGTACATCATCAAACAAAAGAACTTACAAATGGAAGAGATGACATGGGAATATGAATTATTGTTGTAGAATCACTAAGAGTTAAGTGTTGAGAACAACACTTGTTTGAAGTAGAGGGGCATTCTAAGCCTTATATAAGTCCCATGTTAACCCTATAACCCCGTTATTAATCTCTAGATAATGAGTGATTATATTTATTTTGTTATATCGTTATGTATTCTAGGACCCCTCGTGGTCCCATTTTATTATAGTTGTACCCCTTTTATCCTATATATGTACTAAGTATACATAGGATTAGAATCATCAAATATTGTATTGTACATTGTATTCATTTTAAAATGAGTTTTCCTCCTCAAAGAGGACTGTAATTATTGGTTTCTTATAATTTTTAAGGTGCAAGGTTCATAACACTCTCCCTTCCTTCTCTCTCTCCACCATTATTTGTCTCCTTCATTTTATTCCTCTTTCTCTGACCCCCACCCTCTATCTCTTTACTTCCATTTACATATTTTTCTATCTCCTCTATCTCTTCTTCCATATCTATCTCTATATCCCTCCCTCTTTCCTTTTCTCACTTTCTCCCTCACTCCCTCATTATCTCTCTCCGCCCATCTCTCTTCTTCTCCCTCCACTCTCTCCATCTATCCCTCTCTATATCTCTCTCTCTCTCTCTCTCTCTATTCTTCCCTCTCTATCTTTATCTTCTTTAACTCTCTCACCCTCTCTCTCCTCTCTCAATCTCCCTCTCATTCTCATATCTCTTCGCTCCATTTCTCCTTCCCTTCTCACTCTTTCTCCCCCATCTCCTTATCTCTCTATTTCCATTTACATATTTTTCTATCTCACTATATCTTTTTCCCTCTCTATCTCTATCTCCCCTCCCCTATTCTTATCTCTCTCTCCCCCTCACACCCTCACTATATATCTCCCTCTCTCCCCCATTACTCTCCCTCTCTCTGCCTCTCCCACTCTCTCTTTTTCTCTCTTCTTTTCTTTCTCTCTTCTTGCATCTCTCTCTGTATTTGCCTCTCTCTCCCACTCTCCCTCACTCCCTCTCTTTCTCTCTCTTCCCCCCCACTCTCCCTCACTCCCTCTCTTTCTCTCTCTTCCCCCCACTCTCTCCATGCATCCCTCTCTCCTTATCTCTCACTCTCTATCTCCACCCCCTTTCTCTCTCTCTTCTTCCCTCTCTATATTTCTCTTATTCCACACTCTCTCTCCCCCCCTCTCTCTCCTGCATTGATCTCTCTCCCACCATTCATTCTATCTTCCCTACTTGTCTCCTTCCTTTTCTATATTTTTCTCCTCCCCACTCTATCTTTATATTTCCATTTACATATTTTTCTATATTTTTATCTCTTCTTCCTTCTCTGTCTCTATCTCCCTCCCTCTTTCCTTCTCTCTCTCTCTCTCTCCCTATCTCCCTAACCACTTTCTCTTTCTCTCCCTCCACTCTCTTTCTCTCTCTCTCTCTTCTTCCCTCATATTATATATATGCTTCCCTATCTCTCTCTCACTGCCACTTTCCCTCGTCTCTCTCTCTTTCACTGCCTCTTTCCCTCATCTCCCTCTCTCTCCCAATATTCCTCTTTATTCCCTTCTAGTCTCTCCATCCCTACCTCTATATTTATCTCTCACTCCATATATCCACTTATATCTCTATTATTCCTTCTCTATTTCTTTCTTATTCCACTCTTTCTCCAAGCACTCCTTCTCCAAGCCAAATGAGTAGCATGTAGGCACTATCTTAGCATAAGGCTGCAAACAATCAAAGACCAACCATTTGGGAATATGAGAGGATGAATATATAGGTAGGGAGAGGGAGTTAGGATCTCTCCAAAGATAGGGGAAGGCCCTCATCTCAAGGAGGTAGCTCATAGGGATAAGATCAAAGGGATATATTTGGAGAATTTGACCACATCCACACCAAACAACCTCTAGCTCTTCGTTCTGGAAGCTTCTAGATCACGAATATTCTTGTCCTCTTTGGAAAAAGTTGCCTTTTATGGATTAGCATGAGTATTCAAGAAAAAAATGCACTGGCGATGTGGGCCCAATTTAGTGCAACTCATGATCAACACTAGTTACCAGTGTCAAGGTCACGCTGATCCTGAAATTAGGGTTTTAGAGCTCACTTCTTTAGGGAAGGCTCAAGGAATGTTTCCATCAGTGTTTCAAGGAGGATTTGAACTGCATATCAGGATGAATACACTACATGATTGTCAAGTTTCAGGCACTTCGGGGTATGACACGGGGAAGTGCAGGAGGCATTAAAAATAATGTGTAACAGATGCCCCCCAAAAGAAAGAAGGCAGAACAAGGAGTGATGGTTGAGATGATTTACGAGATTTTGCAAGGATGAGAACAAACAATATTAGGAGACCAACAAATTTCTTTCCAATAATCGAACACGTAGATACATACACAAAATTTGTGGATTTCTTATTGAGTAATGACTATTCAATTGTAACTCAACGAGTTGTGAATCTAACTTAACAACTAAATTTCTAATTCCAAGAGTAATTGCTTATGATAACAGTTCAATAGTTTAATAACTGCACTGTACTTAGAAATATTATTAGTTGTTCGTACTAGGAAAATACCTTGTAAATTGATCAACTTTCCATCAGTGGCAAAGAGTGCCCAAGCTACGAAAATATAATTTATGTGTGCTATGACAAGCACCATCAACAAAACCAACATAATGGTTTGACGAAATCTACAAACTAAGTGGAACACAAGGTAAGAAGAAGGAACATGTCTGCAAAGAAAACAATCATGCCAAAAGATAAAAAATGCACACCAATGAATTCACACACTAATGTACAAAAGTAATTACATGGAATTCAAGCATAATACTTTTTCTGAAAAATCCTGTTGCGGGGCTGTGATAATGCTTTACCTTCGTATTCAACCAACTCATAGGCGCCTTTTTGCATGACACGTTTTATCATATATGGCCCATGCCACATAGGTTCGAACTTCCAAACTCCCAACTTATCCTTGGATTGATCATACAACAGGACCAAGTCACCTTCAACAAAAATGCATGGAGAAACAATTTTATCAAAATGAGCTTTAACTCATTCTTTATGTGCTTCGATCACCATTACAACAATACGGTGGGTCTCATCAAGCCTCTCAAGATAAAGTAACTGCCCCTCTTCAGGTGAGGTATCGGGGAGTAATTCCATAGCTAATTTTAACAAAGGGATTTCGCACTCAATTGGGAGTTTCGCCTCTAAACCATAAACCAACTAGAATGGAGTGAAACCAATGGTTGTCTTAGTCGAAGTCTGGTAAGCCCAAAGAGCTGAAAATAGCGTGAGATTCTAATCCTTTTTATGCTTCCCAATGGTTCTTTGAAGCATAGTAATCAAGACTTTGTTAAATGCTTCAACTTGGCCATTGGCCCTTGGATTGTAAGGAGTTGAGCTATCATGGCAAAGACTCAACTGAGCAGTTAGCTCTGCCATCATGTACTGATGAAACTGTGATCCGTGATTAGTGAAAATGGCTTGAGGGATGCCAAAATGGGCTATGACATGGTTAAAGAGGAACTGAGTAGTAGTGATACCATCAACATTATATGTAGCCATTGCTTCGACCCATTTAGTAAAATAGTTGACAACAACAATGAGATAGCCATGTCCCCCGACTGAGTGAGGGTTACATGTCATGAAAACTATGCCCCATTTAACCAATGGGCCAATGGTAATGAATAGGAGTAAGGGTGCTGGCTGGGTGCGCTATTCGCAGTTATAAATCTGACATTCATATCACTTTTGAACGAATAGAATACAATCTTTGAAGATAGAAGGCTAGAAATAATTGACATGAAGGATCTTCTGAGTAGTGGCATAGCCTGACATGTGACCACCACATGCCCCAGAGTGGCAGTCATTCAAGACTCATTCAACCTCTTCAAGTTTTAGACATTTTTGAAGAATAGAATCAACATCAACTCGGTACAACGTATCACCAATAATTCGATAAGGTTGAGACTGATGCCAGATGTGGCGTTGGTCGGATCGAGACAACTTAGATAAAAAAATTTGGGTTTGAAGATAAACAATGATATCTCCGTACCACGGGTCAAGAGTGCTGATGAGAAACAAAGTTTCATTAGGAATATGCTTAGTAGTGGAGGTGTTTGTAGAAGGAAGGGTGCATATCAATTCAGCAAAAATGAGTGATTTATTTGATTTGGTGGTAGTGAACTCCAAATAAAACTCTTGGAGGATAACAATCCATTTAGAGTATTTGTCCCTAAGCAATTAACAAGTTAGAATATAAGTCACGGGGTTATAGTAAGAAATCACTATGGTCTTCCATAGAAGAATGTAGTATCGAGTTTCAGTGTCAATAAGATTTCGACTCAAATAATAAACCGCATTTTCAATACCATCGTCGTCATCCTGGACCAATACCATAACAGTAGTACTATCAACTGCAGCCAAGTATAGGAAATAATCACGACGATAGTTAGGGGGATGCAATAAAGGAGCACCGATGAGTGTTTTCTTTAGAGAATTGAAAGATTGTTGGGAAATTTCGTCCCAAATGGATGGGATCTCCTTTTTGAGCAAGTGAGTAAATCCATTGGCAAGTTCAGTGTAATTAGGGACAAAGAAATGAAGAAAATTACTCTTTCCTTGCAAACTCTGCAATTGGTGCAGCAATGTAGGAGGGGTTAAATTTAATATAGCCTCAAATTTTTTAGAGGATCTATTCAGATACCTTCTTTGGACACAAGAAAACCCAAAATCCAACCAGATTCTACACAAAAGACACACTTATGCGAATTAAGACGGATATTATAGTGTCGACAATGTAAAATGATGGCTCGAAGGTGGTCTGGATGGTCATAATGCTTAGCAGAATGAGCTGGTAAGTCATCTAGATAAGGTTGAAAAATGTGTTTAATATCATGGAAGGCATATGACATTGCTCTCTGAAAGGTAGCACCAACGTTTTTCAGGCCGAAAGGGAGATTCTTATAGGCAAAAGTCCCCCATGGGCAGATAAAAGTCATCTTGTGTTGATCATCGTGTAATATATTAATCTGGGTGTAACCAAAAAAACCATCCATAAAAGAGAAGATCTATTTCCCAGTGCACTCATCAATTATTTGATCAATAAAAAGAGTGGGATAGTTATCTTTAGGGAACATGCGATTGATGTAGCGGTAATCAACACAAACTTGGATTATTCCTTGCTTTTTAGTAATTAGGGATCTAATATGTCAATAGGATAGGGTAAATAAAACCAGATTTTAGAAGTTTTTCAACTTCTCTTCTGATAGCAACGACCTTCCTAGGATGCACGGGACGAAGCCATTGATGAATGGGCTTTGCAATAGGATACGTGGGTATTTCATGCACCACAATAGCTGGATCAGTACTAGGCATTTCCTCATACGACAAAGCAAAGACATCACAAAATTATTTGAAAAGGTCAGTGTAAATCTTGATCTCATCAGGAGAACAAGAAACCCCAATGTGAATGTTCTCAACAATTTCAAGTTTAATGGAAATGTCGATTGGCATGGTTGCAGTAGTATTTCCCATATTACCTTCGGACAAAACCTCATGCACCAGAACAGGTTTTTGAAGTGGGTGTGTCTAGTTATGAGAAACAAAAGCTTCAAGACATGAAGGGATCTCACTTAGACTTGGAAGAAACGAGGAACGATGATCGATATATTTCTAAGGAGTTTCGTTAAGAGACATAACCTCAACAATACTCTCGTCAGTGGGGAATATCTTGTTCAAGGGATTTGGAGAATCACAAGAACCAAGCCAAGGAGATCGCGAATAGGTATCCATGTGCATACTGAGAACAACATGACTTTCTGAAGTAACCGTGGAATCCAAGACAATTTCACGATAAGCTTGTTCCAAGGGACTTAGCGGCATAGTGTCACCAAATGAATCAACCTGATCTAGAGAAGGAATGATCCATGGGTTAGTAGAGACAGAGATCATGTTTATCAAGGCGACATGTGGAGGTGCGAGAGAAAAGGTTCCCTTTAAAGCATAATCTTTAAAAAGACCTGCCCCCATGCTCTCATATAGAATATTGATATTTCCCACATATGGGATGTTGCCATTTGAAACACTGGAAGAGAAAAAGGAAAATTTATCGACAATGAAAATTTTTCCTTCATGAGGAAAATGGAGCACCCAGAACAAAGAGGAAACCACAAAAAACATGGCATGGGTCCAACTTCACCCAAGCAGAAGGTTGTAATTCAGATTTGCATCTACAACTTCCACTTCTAACTCGATAGTCTTCCCTTCCAAAGGGATGGGAAAATTTGTGAGAATACCATAAGGACGAGAGCCTCTGCCATTAAAGGCCTCCAAGGTGTTCGGGGACTGGTTAAGAGGAGAAGAGTCGATAGCTTTCCAACATGAAACAAACATGATGTAGGTGGAAGCACATTTATCAATGACAGTATGATGGATCATCTTTCCTTTTATAATGACTTGAATAAAAAATGCAATCTGATGAGGAAGACGAGGAACATGGTTTTCAAGATAGAAAGTAATCAAGTTCAAATCAGTACGATCGATGCCTCCTATAGAAGACAATAATAATTTCCGTTGCGTTGGACAAGTTTGGAGAACTTCAAAAGCAGACATCGCCAAAGGCGCTTGAGCTAAATCTTAGACAATACTACAATGTTGAGAAACTCTAGCGTTTAAGTTATAAGATGACTTCTAAAGCACACCTTTAGGAGGTGGTCAAATAATTGATTCATTATTAGGTCTCTCAATATGGAGGGGAACAAAACTGGGTGGAGCAAAAGTAGAAGGTATATCAATGGCTTATTTTTCCACCATTTACTTTTGAGGGGTTTGATAATATTTCGATTGAGTGGCTACAAAGATAGGAAATGAACCCATCATCATGTAAACATGAGAACCAGATAAGGCAGAGGATTGTGGTTGGCCTACCAACTAAGTTTGCTGAGATGGGAATGGCTCTTTCAAAACAGCAGGGGTCCCTTTCAATAAATGACTAACTTCGGCACGTCGGGGACAATCCTTGGTATAATGATCCTCCTCACCAATGAGGCAAGGATATTTCGGCTTTTGTTTGGAGACATCATTAGTAGATGACTTAGGAGGACCCTGTTTCGAGGTATCATATTTTTCTTTACCTTTACCATTTTTCTTACCTTTTGAGGCTTTATCTGTCGTGGTAGACTGGATGGTGTTGACCTCGGAGGTTTTACCAGGATTCGATGGGTTTTTCGAAGGATGACTAGAATCAATATTCGAAACAGATTTTCTCTTCGAGGAAGATTTAGTGGAAGTTTGAGATACTGATCCAATTATACCATCAACATGTGGCACATCAAGAGACTTCAAAGATGTTGGATCCGAAGATGGCCTCAAAGCATCAAGCAACATTTCATATAACATGCCAGATTGAGAATAAACCAAATCCAAACACTGGGTACGGGAAATAGCCTGGTCCTCGGTAACACAACCACCCATTGCTATATCTACATCAATTCTTTTTACAAATGACTTGATAAACCATTTGTTCAACAAATCATCAGGGATTTCAAATTTGATGAGGCAATGCAGACATCTCCATTCATGGATGTGATCAGAGATATGGGTCATGGTATCTTGCTTAGAGATGTAAGAAGTGAGTACCAATTTCATAATGAACCGGTAACTGTAAGTGGGTGAGGAAGGTCATGAACAAAGAGTTGAAGTCTACATAGGTACCTTGAGGCAACTCGATGTACCACTTTGCAGCAGCACCTGTCAAGGTTCGCTAAAAGAGGCAGAGACAAACATAATCGTCAACGTAGGAATTAGAAGAACACCATAAGTGATATGTCATCACATGGGCCTGCGGATCTTCTTTAGATTTTCCTTCAATTTTGGGGCAATTGCTTGGAATTTTAGCGGGAACTGGAGGCCAATAAGGTGAATGAATAATTGGATCATTAGTAAGCCTTGAGACATCGGGCAGTTCAAACATAGCTAAAAAAGACAATTTCGGATTAAAAGGCATATAAGGCCTTTGATGATGCCCAAGCTATGGGCTCCAACCTTTTTGTTAATGATTTTTCCCCCAAAGTGGAGGATTTTGACCATAGGGGGTTGATTTTCCCCCCACTGAGGGGTACCTTGACCATAAGGTGGATTTTGTCTAGGGTAGGATTGATATTGACCTGCCATAGGTCATTGATAACCATAGAGGGGATAAAAATTATGTTCCCATTTTATTATAGTTGTACCCATTGTATCTTATATATGTACTAAGGATACCTAGTATTAGAATAATCAAATATTGTATTGTACTTTGTATTCATCATAAAATGAGTTTTCCTCCTCAAAGAGGACTTTAATGATTGGTTTCTTATAATATTTAAGGTGAAAGGTTCATAAAACCCTCCCTTCCTTCTCTCTCTCCACCCTTCTTGTCTCCTTCATTTTATTCCTCTTTCCCTAACTCCCACTTTCTATTTCTTCTTCCATCTATATCTATATATCCCTCCCTCTTCTTCTCTCTCTTTATTCCTCACTCCCTCACCATCTCTCTCCCCCTCTCTCTCTTCTTCTCCCTCCACTCTCTTCATCTATCCCTCTCTCCTTCTCTCTCACTCTCTATCTCCACCCCTCTCTCTCTTCTTCCCTCTCTATCTCTCTCTTCTTCCCTCTCTCTTCTTCAACTCTCTCTCCCTCTCTCTCCTCTCTGAATCTCCCTCTCATCCTCCTTTATCTCTTCACTCCATGTATCCTTTCCTTCTCACTCTTTCTCCCCCCCCATCTCCTTATCTCTCTATTTCCATTTACATATTTTTTTGCCTCATTATATCTTGTTCCCTCTCTATCTCTATCTCCCTTCCCCTCTACTTATATCTCTATCCCCCTCACATCCTCACTGTATCTCTCCCTCTCTCCCCCATTACTCTCCCTCTCTCTGCCTCTCCCATTCTCTCTTTTTCTCTCTTCTTGCATCTCTCTCTCTCTCCCTCTCTCCATCACTCCCTGTCTTTCTATCTCTTCCCCCCACTCTCTCCATGCCTCCCTCTCTCCTTATCTCTCATTCTCTATCTCCACCCTCATTTCTCTCTCTCTTCTTCCCTCTCTATATTTCTCTTATTCCACACTCTCTCTCCCCCTCTCTCTCTCCTGTATTGATATCCATCCCTCTTTCCTTCTTGTTAGAAAATTATATATTACGGAGCAATGGAACACATAAAATATTGCAGAAATATAAACACAGAAAACGCACAAAACAAGAGAGACACAGATATACGTGGTT
>APFE030663917.1:0-11668 GCA_000404065.3 Pinus taeda
CAGGGGTACGCACCCATCCTTTGGCTTACAGAGCGTACAAGTACGCAGGCACAGTGTGTTTGGGATGCGTACACACATGCAAGGTAGAGAGAACCTGCGTACCCAGAGATAAACATGTTTTTAAGTGACTTTCTCTCTTTTTGAAGTTTGACATGAAGAGCAGAGGTATGAGGCTTGACAAGGAGGACAATATGACTATTGATGGAGCCATATAAACTGCAGATAGCCATGGTGACAAATTTCAGTGTAACAAGCGTGACAATTGGACTGATCACCCAACTAGTTCGAGTCATGAGGGGATCCAATGTACAGAGAGATGTTAGTATTGTGTTGGAGTATCATGGCAGCAGTTCACATGATGACGACACATGATGAGGTCGACACGAGAGGTTGCAAGAAGCATGTAGCTTGAGATCGAGGGACCAGCCTTCCACAATGGGGAGCAACATGTGGAGATTACGACGAGATGGTCGATGGTCATGGATTGAGATGATTTCCAATGTATGACATACCGATGGGGTGTATACCTTGGTATGGTGATCTTGGTGACAGAAGGTTGCCAGGATGAGATATTGTTGAGGATGACAATGACTTCCAGTGGGGGAGGATGTTAGGACCTGCGGTCTGTGCGATGGGCATGGCGACTCCACCGTGTGAAGGATGTGCAAAATATGAAACGAAACGAGCCAATAAATGAGTTTATAAGGTGTTGGGTGAGTTGAGGGGGCAAACCCATGAGTTGGGCGGGCTGACCATCCTCTTGGGCGAGACAACACATGTTGAATGAGACGGCTTGGGCGTTTGGTGTGGGTCGGTTGGGTGACATAACCCGCCACCCGCCCGTATATATTGGAGGGTGTTTGGAGGCAAACGACCATCATTCGATCAACACGAGTTCGAACAAGGAGTTCTGCAGTGCATGGATGAGCCCGCATGAAGGGCAGAGCTCGAGTGGAAAACTCGTTCGGGAAGTCATTCGAGAATTCGTTCGAGGAAGTTGTTCAGGCAAGTCATTTGGGTGACCCTGGTGAAGTCGTGTGGCGACCCAGGTGAGGTCGTTCGGGCGAATCGCGTGAAGTCATGTGGCAACCTGGGTGAAGTCTTGTGGCGACTCGAGCGAAGTTGAATGGGTGGACGTGTGGAGGGGTGGCCGGGTGAGGGTGCAATGTGCACACCGAAATGAAGAATCGTGCAGACGGGTGACTTGGGTAGGGCGCGCCATGCACGAAAAAACGGTGGAAACGGTGAAGTGTTGAGATTGTGAACGGAGGTGTGACTCGTGCGAAGGCGCCCATGTGTGGCGACTTGGTTACGACGAGGCGCACCCAAGTTGGGCAAACAACACAATCGTGCGATGAGGTGAACGAAGGGTTGGTGAGTCATGCGGCGACCGTGTGGAGGTGCTGACGAGCTGGGCAACCAAGTTTGCCGAAGTTGAAAATTCGCTAAGTGTAAATTTGGGGTTTCCCAAGATTTAACTTGTACTTGTAAAAGAAGATTATATATATTGATTCGGGCAGACTAATATTGCAGGGTGTTGCCCGTCCCTTTATACTGTTGTGCATTTCTATTGTATAATGTTGTGTATGTGAATGTTATGGGCTTTCACTTGTATAAAGGACAAAGATAATACTTGGTAACAAAAAAATAAACTAAGTATGAATGTTAGGCGTAGTCTACAATCGTAAGTATTGTTGAAAAGAAAATGGTTGGTAGTGCCACACCCCACTATAAGCGGTTGAAAGACTATCACAGGTGTAGGGGCGTGACAAGGCAGGTACAAGGTATGACCGAGGGGAGCTGTGAAGTCGACTATATTAGCCAGATTGTCAAAGTATCTTGTTGAGGGTAGATTGGTTGTGGATGGACTGACACCGAGCCCAGTTTTGTATCTTGTACTAAGGACCATTATCCCCAGTACGAGAGACTGTTGTATTATATGTTGTTACTATAACGAAGTTGGGTTGAAAATTTTACAAGTTGTCCATGTTATGTGCATGTGTGATTTATTGCTTTATATTTCCATTGTGCAAAGTAGTTTATAGTTGAGATTCTTGGTTTGGTAGCGTCACTGATTTTAAGAATCTAACATAGACCCAAGGTCATGGAAATTCAACATGGTATCAGAGAATATCTGAGCTACTTTGAGGGAAACTGAATCAGAGTGTGCATAGCGATGCAACTCATAGGGAGTAGTGGGTGTCTAGATCTTGGAGCAGAGGGTTTAGTTGGAGACATGGAGATGTGGTTTCGATAGACTACATGATGAGATCGGCTGGGAGTTCTGGTGGATTGGTGGTGAACCTGGTGCACTTCAGTATGTTGTATGGTGGTTTGTAGATCATTGAATTCCTGTATTTTCATGGATGGTTAGGACAGATCTAGGGTTTCTTTGGCATGGACAAGATCAGGTTGATCGAGATGGCTTCATGTGATGGACTGCAAGTTGGTAGGCTAGAGTCTTCATCAGATTATGATGTTGTTGATCCGGATTTAAACAGGAACACAATAGATTACAGAGATAACCATAAATACAGAGATGCAATAACCATAAATAAAGAGATGCAGCGGAAATAACACTTCATTTCGTTAATGGAAAATACCGAAATATGCTTACAACCAGAATTGGAAAATAAACCAGTTAGGACGATGGTAGTTTATCTCTGAGAAGAGATGTGTGGCTACATGTATCTGAACTGTGTTACAATGAGGCTCGAAGGCCTATTTATTGTTGAGAAACAATGAAAAACCCTTAACATTCCAAAACCTAACCCTAGGAGATGAAACACCAAACTGTGGGCCCCGTTTGGGGGTAAGTTGGTACATCAACTTCCCGGGGTCGTAACTTTAGCATATGATCTCCGTTTGACGCGTACAATAGCTCATTAAAAAGATCTATTCGAGCACTATCATTGTTGGATTCCCCAAAAAACGTCGTTTAGGGCCTCAAAACGGCTCCGGAAGTTCAGGACCCGAAAAACTGCTAAAAATAGTAAGTTGTACTATAATTAAGGAAACTGAAAATGCTGAAAGAGACAATTGTGGGGGTCCAAATGGGATAGGTGGGTGGGCACCAACATCCACCTGGATCAGTTGTATATCTAATATTGAAGGGATTTTCACGAGTGGTATTTGATCCTGGAGGATGAGTGCTTACAGGACTGAGCCAGTGGAGATTGTGCAGGCTTAGAGGGAATATAGTGTCAGAAGGATCAGCCCTATGGAGGTTTTGGATCTTCAGGTTCAGATGTGAGGAGGCAGAGGCACCATCAAGATTGTCGGATTCATGTACAGGGTATGCTGCAGTGATGGAGGCCACATGGGAGAGTGTCACCAGATGATGATGGTTACTTCCTAGTGTTGGAAGTACCTCCCTTGCTAAGAATTAGATTTCAATTACTAGGGAAGCATACATAGGAATTAGCTTTCAGTCTATAATGCCTTTTATTTTACACAACTCTATTTAGAGGAGAGGTAAGACAAGATGTAAGAACTTACGCATCATGATTGTGGGGTTCTTCCTAATCATAGATGTTGTAATTACATATCATTTTAGTTGCATTAATTTTAGATGCATAGCTAAAATTCATATTACAGATAGAAAAGATAGATCAATAACTTCAAAATTATCCTCTTCGAGGGGGCAAGCTCCTTTACATTACGCAAATGAACAATTCTTGGATGATACAAATGACAAGACCTCCTTTCTATATATAGGAGTCTAGGGGATCACAATATAATCAGAGCCAACATAACAATAATAATGTAAGGGTACAACAATAACAATAATGGGCTTCTATTGGGAAAAATAATAACAATATGGGGATTACATGGGCACAAAAATATAATAAGGGCATTGCACTAATAAGAATAAGGGGTTACACTAGTAGTATAGGGACCTAACATGCTCCCCTCCTTCAAAAAGTGTTGTCCTCAACACTTGAGTAGTTATGGATGCTTTTGTATAAACTTCTCATCCTCCCATGTGGAATATTCAGAGGGTAAGTTCTTCCACTTGATGAGATACTTTGAAATTGATCAATTTCGTAGCTGTCAGGTTCTTGTTTCTATGATTGCTTCAGGTTCCAATATGATTTTTTCTTCCTCGTCAAGTTCTGAAAATATTGTTTGAACTGGGAGCTTGTCACATATAACCTTCTTTAAGCATGAAACATGGAAAACTAGGGGCACTAGGGAAGATGCAAGAAGCTCCAATTTGTATGCCATAATACCAATATTTTGCATCACCTTGTAAGGACCATAGTACTTTGGTGATAATTTATTATCTTTCTTAGCTTGCTTGAGGGACATTTGTTTATATGGTTGTATTTGTAAAAATACCCAATCGCCTATATCAAAACCTATTTCACTGTGATGTTAGTTTGCTTGTTGTTTCATTCGATTATGTGCGAAAGTGAGGTTATCCTTTTTCTTCCTGATATGTCATTCTATATTGAGAGTTTGAGGAGTGGTAATCCCTGCAAATGCATTACAAGATATGGTCGGATCATTTCTTCTTTCTCTGGGGTTCGTTCCTGGTGTATATGCTCTTCTTTTGACATTTCTTGATCCTTTTCCTCCTCCTCTTTACTATCAATGTAAAATAACTTCTCAGCACACTTATGACCTTTAGTGTACTTGCTATCGCAACTGTAACAAAGGTCGTTTTATCCTTTTTCTTCCAATTGCTGTGGTGTCAACCTTGTAGGTTGTGGAAGGTTAGGAGAAACAACACTTCCATATTTATAGTTGTGAGTGGTAGGCTTCCTTGTTGCCATAATTTTTCTTTCCATTTTTCTTGCCAACCTGAATGCCTTCTCCCATGAATTAGGTTCCCAAAGACGAACCTCATGTTGAATGTTATCCTTTAAAGTCCCTATGAAGACACCAATCTTATGCTTCTCTAGAATATCATTTACCCTTATATTCATTTTTTGGAAGTCCTCAATGTTCTCAGCCATTGAACCCTTTTGTTCAAGATTTATCAATTGGCTAAAGAAGGTGTTGCTCTTTGTATCCTCATAATGTGCTATCATTTCCTCTGTGAAAATTGACCAAGTGACAAGTGGTTTACGAGAACAAATCCCTTTATAACATAAAAAATGATTCGGTTCTAAATACAAAGATGCAATACATACATTTTGTAACAGTTACACATCATGTAGATCAAAATATTTCTCCATATGTAGTGTCCATGTTATGGGATCCTTGCCATCAAACTTCCTCATATCAATCTTTGGAATATGGCGGGTTTTCAATCCAATGTTAGATTCTATGAAATCATGATTGACATTTAATTTTTTCTCATCATGAGTTTCCTCTACTACCTTTTCATCATTAGGAGGCCTTTCTTGTAGCAACTTTGTCCCATCTTCCTTTAAACCTTCCATGTATTTCTTCAAATCTTCCATGCATTTCTTCAAATCTACTTCCATGGAACATATAAAACTATTTATCTTATTTTCGATCGCATTATTTAATCATCCATCCAATTTTTCTTACCAGGTGTTTCTATTTTCTTGATTCAAGTCATTATTTTGCTTACTAGGTGTTTCTATTTTCTTAATTCATGTTAGGTCCCTATACTACTAGTGTAACCCCTTATTGTTATTAGTGCAACCCCCTTATTATATTTTTGTGCCCATGTAGTCACCATATTGTTATTATTATGCCCCATAGAAGCCCACTATTGTTATTTTTGTGCCCCTACATCATTATTGTTATGTCAGCTCTGATTATATTATGACCCATTAAACTCCTATATATAGAAAAGAGGTCTTGTCATTTGTATCATCCAAGAATTGTTCATTTATGTAATGTAAAGGAGGTTTCCCCCTCGAAGAGGATAATTTTGAAGTCATTGATCTATATTTTCTATCTTTTTGTAAGCTGGGTTCATAACAATGAGTGCTTATAGGACTGAGCTAGTGGAGATCATGTAGGCTCAGAGGGAGTCTAGCCTTAGAGGGAGAATCCCTATGGAGATTTAGTATCTTTAGGTTTGGATGTGATGAGGCAGAGGCACTACCGAGATTGTCGGATTCATCTACAGGGTATGCTGCAATGATGGAGGGATAGTGTCACCGGATGATGATGGTTACTTCCTAGTCTTGGAGGTACCTCCCTCGCTAAGAATTAGCTTTCAATTGTTGGGGAAGCATACTAGGAATTAGCTTTCAATCTATAATGCCTTTTATTTTACAAAACTTTGTTTAGAGGAGAGGTAAGACAAGATGTAAGAACTTACGCATCATGATTGTGGGGTTCTTCCTAATCATAGATGTTGTAATTACATATCATTTTAGTTGCATTCATTTTTAGATGCGTAGCTAAAATTCATATTAAAAATAATTCAAGATGCATGAATTTCAATCAATTTTGGTACTATAAGGGTTTCGATACTAATCCATTTGAATAATGATCCAACATTTCTTGGAGAGAAAGGAGTAGATTAAAGATTGGTTTCAAATAGAAACTAGGTTAGAACATTATTCCATTCTTCAACAAATATTGGCACCAAACTCAAATGTACAATTGGTTTCTCATATCCTTTTGTATATTGAGGTATATTTTTCAAGGTTGGATATGGGCATACTAGAGACCTTGATTTGTAATAGCTTCACTGGAAACTATCCCACACTTGACAAAAAAATTTCTTTTTCAAAATAGAGTAGGATACAATAAAGAAATAAAACTAAGCTCGGTGATGTTTTTGAGTTTTTGTTTTGAAGTTTTATTTCATTAGTTTCTTAGAAATTTCCATTTGGTTGTGTAGTAAGAGCTACCTTGTACACTAACAATTGGTAGAAAGATCTACAAGATAAGGGACATTTATGAAGGAGGAGAACAAGTAAAGTTTTGAGAGCTAATAATTTGAGGTTTGAGATCAATTCTTCTTACTTTACTTTTCAAATTTTAGATTTCAAATGAATAAAGAATTGACAAAATTCCAAAGTATGCTCTCTTCTCGCACCTTGTTGCAATCTAGAAGATCAAAAAATAAAATTGGATATAAGTTAAGTTTCTAATATCTACCTTACAATAAAATTCATAGATGTTAAAGATTTAGAAAAAGGAAATGACTATGAGATCTAAATTTACTATTGATTTTAAAAAATGTTTAAATTTTTATCTCTAACTCAATTACTTTTGTCTCAAATATTTCTAAAATGATTTCCTGTGAAAGAAAAAAAAATAAATATTTCCAAAAATTTTAAAATAGATTCTTTATTTTTATAATATAAAATAAAATAAAAAATATAAACAATAATATATTAGAAAAAAACTATGGAAAATAAAAAAATAAACAACAAACAACACATTAAATTAAAAACAAATCATAAGAAAATACATAAAATAAAAACAGCTTAAAAACACATATAAAACACAAAATATTTAAAAGGTAAAACAAAAGAAATGAAACATAACAATAAATAAATTATATATTAAAACCCATGTTAAAAACCTATTACATAATAAAACGAAACGAGCAACTGTTGAGACATGAAATAAACACTAAAAAGATAAAACCAACAACAAATAAAAAGCACATGACACATAGGTTAAAAGTAGGGTCGAATAAAACAAATTACAATAAAATGAGGGTTGAGTTTCATGGTGTGAGGTTGTGTGGTTGTTCATAACGTGCATGAGAAAACAGGATGATTATGAATCATAGATTCTAATCCATGTTTGGCTTGATACCTACATAAAACTTGTAGATAAAACATTTTTTATGGATACTCCAATCACTAGTGAAATGTTAGGTTATATAGTAGTAGTTGACATATTGAAACGATGCATGGTTACATTTTTTTTCGAGCTGTAGAACATTATTGCTAAAAAAAACCTACATACTTATTAAAATGAAACAAGTCACTGTAATAGTTGGATGGATCCGCTTGTTGGGTAGAGATCTTGGGACCAATTCCACTAAGCGCTTCATTTTGAAACACATTAGTAAATTAGAAAACAAAATTATTTTCTACTTTTTATTTCACAAAGCGAACATGTCGTTTAATGGTAAATCGTTGTTGTATGTTAAATGAAGTCATGAGTTCAAAATGTGTTGCAAACAAGTCACTGTAATAGTTGGATGGATCCGCTCGTTGGGTAGAGATCTTGGGACCAATTCCACTAAGCGCTTCATTTTGAAACACATTAGTAAATTAGAAAACAAAATTATTTTCCACTTTTTATTTCACAAAGCGAACATGTGGTTTAATGGTAAATCGTTGTTGTATGTTAAATGAAGTCATGAGTTCAAAATGTGTTGCAATTCATTATACAATAGTAAGTATTTTGGTTATCGAGATTCCATGTGACATCCCAGGATTGGCCCAAGTGGCAGCTCATCATTGGTTCACGTGTCAGTTGCCATGTCATCATTGCCATGTTTAAATCTAGTCATTTTCCACCTTAGCTTGCCACATCAACAACCCAAAATTGGTTAACACTGCCTATTCAACAATATAGTCATCCATCACATCAACAACATGGCATGTTAGTGGTCCACATCATATTTCCATGTTAGCATGCCACACCACCCTACCACATTAGCAGTCCGTGTCATTTTCCCAAATCAACATCCAAATATCTTCCCATGTTAAAATTCTGCCACATCATTGATCCACATGGCCTCTCTTGTGATACCACATTGCACTCTATGGTGCTACCACATTGCACTCTCTAGTGCTGCCATGTGACACCCCCGCACAACAGTTTTTTGATGTTTCTCATAAACTTTAGACGAACATAACTTTCCCATATGACGTCCGTTTGAGGTGATTCAAGGATCATTGGAAAGATGTCGATGAGATATACATCATGGGATAATTTTCATAAACATTTGAGATAATTAAAAGGTCAATTTTTTTTGTTTGTAGAAATTAGACTTCGAAAAGTCATCAAATCATTAAAAACATGTTTCTAATATGAATTTATTTAACGTATTTTTGAATCACTCAAATCAAATAAAATGAAGAATTTATCAACAAAATAATGGTGGGTAGTTTAACATGCATCACTTCCTCATAGGGAAAATGTGCATTTCATTTTTATTTATCTACCTTGGATTTGTTTTATTAACATTATTTGTGAATTATTTTCTTATATATTAGATGAAGAGAGATTGATCACCTCTCTCCCTTAATAATCTTACGTTTTATTGCAAATTAATTTTAAGTTTTTTCAAGTTCCAAGATGATCAAAGAAGATCAATTTATGCATGAGTGATTTTCAAAGACAAACTTCTTTTTCAGACAAACATGAAGAAGTCAATTCCATGTTAGATCACATCCATCATGCCATTACTACTCATTCATTTTCCTCTCTCTAAGATTACAACCCATCCATGATTAAGTCTAAATTTCGATCTTCCTACTATTAGATCATGACTTCAAAGCCATTTCCTTTTTTCAAGTTTCATACTTTCCTACCTCATCTACATTTAATCCCTAACCCATGAATAAATTCATTCAACTCACTTACAATGTTGAGTTACCTCATTGTAATCTTTATTTTTCTAAATAAATCTTGCTTGATAGTGAAAATATTTCATGTATGGTCCCATACATCATTACTTTATGCTCACGTTAGATGATAAGGGATTCATTAAGGCCTACCTTCTAACAAGTCTTGACCCCAAAACTTCAGTACATTATCTGGGTCTCAGACTAGAGTTGTTTCTAGTACCTTGAGGTTTGCATGCCTTCATGGAAAGTTCTCTTGCCAATAAACAATGAGAATACACCAATCTCCCCTATTTGTTGGATCTTCTAGGTGACTTGAATACATCACTTATTTGTACCTAGTCATTGACATTAATAGTGAGTAGTCTCGTATTGGTTAATTTCATTCATTAATGGCTGATAATCCAACAATTTCTTTCTATGTTTGTGTTGAGGTGAAAATCATGACACCCCCACTTTTTTAACTTATTTATTTTAAATAATGGGGACCCTTTTCGTAAATTTTGGATAAATTGCCTTTTAATATTTTCTTTTGGTTAAGTGTCCTACAACTTTGCCAAATTTTTATTTTCTTCAGATTCTTGTTTTGATTGCTTCATTGTGTTCGACTTTTTGTAAGCTTTCCATCGGTTCTTGTTTCATCTCATTTTGATGCACAGTGTGCAAATGTTGTTGATTTGAAGTTTGATAATTTTTACCGCCACGGCTAAAAAATATACAAAATGCATATTATTTTGATTTTTCTAAATTATTGTAAATATTGATTCCTAGTTAAGTTTTACTAATTAATTATTTTTTCGCTAACGGTCCTACAAAATCACCACATCCAAATTGTAGAATAATTAAAATTATGGGGTTTTCGAATTTCAGAAGTCTATGTTAAATCCCAATTTAAAAGAAATTACGAGATACGAAATCTCAAAATTGCAAAGTGGCTATAGTTTTCTAATGACAAGTCTTTTATTATCAAGTGGTTGTAGTTTATATATAGGAGGGAGGGTCCCACTCCACGTGGCCCTCCTTCCCTCCTTCACACTATACTTCTCCACTCAATCAAAACCTTTGGTGACTCAACACCTTTGATATAATAACACTCCCTCACTCCTCGAGACATTTTAAAATATCAGAACTTTCGTTTAAATAAACCTACGATGTTTCATTCCTCCGATGCTACAATATTATTCAATGGTTTGTTAAAAAAATAATTTGATGTAAGGCCCATTTAATTAGGTGAATCACAGTGTTAAGAGTTTTGGAGCTCATCGAAACTATTCAATATCATAACATTTTAAATGCCTCCTCATAATTCTTCCAATCTTCCAATATTCATAACCTCCGCTATCGAAAGCCCTTGATGCCTGTTGTACCTTAGAACTTTGTTGACCTTTGAAATCATTCATAAAACTTACGATATCAAAACCTTTGATGCCCAAGGTCCCTAGGTCTCCATACCTTTGATAAAACAAAGCTCTGATGGGTTTTCCATATTAAAATTCGATTGGCTTGTTATAAATTTTAATGGGGTTTGTCATATTAAAATTCTAATACCATGGGTAAGAAATTAGTTATACAAAGGTTGATTGATAAGAGGTTTGTTTGATAAGAAATGTTTAATAAAAGGCCTCCTCTTCAAAATATATATAAAAGGCCTCCTTATCCCTCCTTATGTAACACTTTGGGACTCTTATGAGTTCCCAAAATCCACTTAGGTCCATGGTCATGGACCAAAAGCCACTTGAGCAATGACATGTGTCTCATGTTGTTTTAAATATTAATTAAGTTATTTTAATTTAAAATTAATTTAAATTTTAATCATTTTAATTAATTAAATTTAAATTATAATATAATTGTAATTTTATAATTGTAATTAGTTTGTAAATTAATTTAAATTAATTTTAGAATTGTAATTAATTAGTAATTGTACAGTTAAATAGGATTAGAGTTTTTAATTAAATTTTACAAATTTTTGCCCAAGCGGAAAGTTTTCAAGAATTTTGGCAATTTTGACACTTCAACTTTGGAGATTCAAAATTTGAGTTTTACTTGGCCAAATGAGGCCCAAAAAAGCTCATTAGATATAAAAAATTACAGAGAATATTTCTAAAGTGGTTGCATGACCAGATTTGGTCATTAGTTGACTCTAAAATTTAGCAGAAAGCTAAGCTCCGAATTTACAATTAAAACTAATTTTATGAGTT
>APFE030663917.1:19785-32243 GCA_000404065.3 Pinus taeda
GCATTTGATGTTTCTGAGTTTATCTTTGAGCGCCAGCTTCCTCTGATCGCTCTTGCTTTGGAATAATTCTGTTTATGAGTTCCACATTAAATATGGAGTAGCCTTTCCATGGAGGCTGGACACAATGTGATCCTTCACGCCCTCCAACAGAATCCTTCGACATTTTGCGGTCTTCTTTTGCCAAGCATCATCTTGAGTAGCATCAGTAGGCTTTGGGACATCTGTCTCTATGAACTCCTTTAGCCTGTTATCATCCAATACTGCCTCCATCCTATCCTTCCATGCAATATAGTTCATACTGCCCTCAAGGGCATACTCCAATCGCAATCCTGTGAAAGACATCTTAGTTTTGACACCAAGAAAGCACTGCTGCAAATCTGAATTCCACCAGCTCCAACTCAACCGCTTCCAATCTAGAATTCGTGAGAACAATGTATTTATTGTATAGAGATTAACTGTATGGGCATTCATTGGATATCTCACCTTCCAAAGGAAGGATTAATCCAGAGGCTACCTGGCCTGATTACAGACTCTGCCTGAAGAAATAGAATGTAAACACTTCCTGAATAGTAGATCTGATGATCAACAGCTTCGATACCATGTAGAAATTTTGAATAATAAACACATATTTAATGGATATTATCTTGATCATGTACTATTGCGGAATACATACACAATACATAAGCTCCTCTACGTTGATCATCAATATAGCAGCTTCAATAACAATAAAACATCAAGAGCATGCGCACATTAACACAGTATGTAACCCGGGGAAAGCTTACAGCTGAAAACCCCACACCATCTGTATATTAATGATTGAGAACATGTAACATTACAATAGTCAATACTTCTCATAAGTATCCAGCACTATCTCCACCTGTTACACACAATACAGCTCAGATCTGATCTCCAAATCTATTTTACTGCTTGCTTGCCTCCACTGCTCAATACCTGCACAAGAATGGATGAGAATGGTTGAACCAAACTCGTATTTACCTCAAAATAATCACGCACACTGGGAATCACATGAGCAGAGGCTATAATCACTTGGTATTGGTCAATTCTCATTGGCATAACTCAATCCCATTTATTGTGCAAATCCTCATGCACAACTATAGTCACAACCGATAGCAATCTGATCCTCTAACACCTGTCCTTGCTGAACTGAACATGCAATGACATGCAACTGAGTTAACTGATGTATTCTTTAGTTGCATTATGAGTTAATAATTAGTTTAACAACTCATCATTAGTCTATTTGCAGTTAGACTAATTACAACTAGTTTAACCAAGTCAAACTGAACACAACTCCATCAACTCCACAATCAACTCCACCAAACTCAACTGATTGAGTTCTCTGAAGTCATGCATGCAACAACTCAACTGACCCACAAAGAAAATGTATTTCCTTCTGACTGCTGCATGTGCCACATCTGTAGCTCAAACTGAAGTGCTCCAAGAGAATAAGATAAAGTTTATAGTCTAAATATTATTATAAGCTAATAATATTTGACTGCTCTATAATTAGACTTGAGAGTGTCACCGTTATTGTCTAAAAATAGAAGTCCATCTATTTTTGCCAACTTGACCAATCATCCATAAACAACACCCTGCAACTCATAGACATGATCCATATGTCTAAAAATAGACTTTGCGCCATAATTTGCCTGCGGGCCCACTTAGTGAAGGCGACTCTTTTCACTAAGCTCCATCATCTTGTTGCAATCTCAACAAAATTCGCGCTGCAACTGTTCTGTCGTCACAAAAGTTCTAAAAAAATAGTTGATTTTAAATCAGCAATATCTCCCACATTCGAACTCCGATTCAGCCCACTTTTTTTTTTGAAATTGGGTGATTTTTCTAGAGGCACTCAGATCTGTAATCATCGTTTTGAAATTTTGCATAAAAACTACAAAAAAATTATAGGAGAGTCATCGTCCAATAGTTGTCGTCAGAAAAAATCTACAACATTGCTGATTTTAAATCAACGATATCTCCCTCATCCAGAATCTGATTCAACCAATTTTTTTTTGAATTTTGGTATTTTTTCACAAGGAATCCAGATTTGGTATTTGTTTGTGTAAAGTTTGTACCAAATGTTTCAGATCTGATTTGCAAACTCACCACCCAAAAACATTCTTGTAAAAAAATGAAAAAAAAAAATCTTCCTGCTTGGCCGAAGAAAATGCTTTATGGAGGACGTAGCACAAGCCTGTAGTTTGTTGAATATTGCTGCAAAATTTGAAACTGAAATATCCATCAAACCCTCATTCCCATGTAATCATAACTTTCTCTGATACCACTGATTCAGATCTTGGGGGGAGGCCCCCAAGACCTAAAACATTGAAATGAATCTTGGGGGGAGGCCCCCAAGGTCTGAAAAAATTGCCAGAAGAAAAAAGTAGAATGCCCAATAAACAAAACCACAAAGAATGTTTTTATTAAAACAGATGATAACTGTAAGGACTACATTGTGGTGGACAAAACTATCCTTTTACAAAATGTGACTTGTTACTTATAGTGTTTTTCACTTATAATACCATGGGTGGATGTCACAATACCATGGGTGAATAAATACCATAGGTGGATGTCACAATACCATGGGAAAATAAAATGGGTGAATGAATACGATGGGTGGATGTCACTTACAATACCATGGGTAAATTCCATGGGTGGATGAATAACATGGGTGGATGAATACCATGGGTTGATGCCATTTTCCATTCGGATCAATTTATGAGAATTTCATGCACTCAAAGGCTATAATCAGATCTTTAATTATTGTACACTATTGTTGGAGATAGAGCCTGATTGTTGGTCTGCAATTAATAAAATTTTAGGTGATTGTTGATCTAGATAAGTATGTGTTTTTTGAAGTTTTGCACTATTGTAAATTCATTTAATACATGCTTGTTTTAATCATTTGAAATCTATATTTTAATGGTGGATCTAATTTCCATCAAGTTAAATTATGAATTTGAATAGATAAACAAGACACACTTGTTAACTATTTAGCAAGTTCATGTCAAGGTTATCTTGATTTTAATAATGATTATTTTATGAGAACTATTTCCTTAATGTAGTGATATGTGTTTTGGTTTGAATTCATTATTTGAATTTGGATGTATGTGTGCCAGATATATTGTGATTATTCATGAGATAGTTGAATACATATACTTTTTTGAACTATCAATAAGTCTTGGAACTATTTTCTCTACTTATTGACTTCATTTTTATTCAAAATTCAAAGCTAGTCCAAATTCACTTTTACCTTTCTCTTAGTTGAGAGGAGGAGTAATCCTTCTTTCAATCAAGATAGATTTCGAATTTAATTTCTATTAAATAGATTAGATCTGCACTTATTTTTAATTACTTCATTCTAGAAGTCCTCTTACATAAGGGGTAGACTTTAGAGTGGCTTGGCTGAGCCATTAATTCAGTTTAAGGATCACTTTCTTGCATGAGCTTTGCAAGAAGGCAAATCTAATGTCTCTTCTTTATTGCCAAGTAATAGATATAATATAAGCGAGAAGAGTAAGAGATAGGGTAAGTGGACCCAATTGAACTTGACAGAATCACCTTTCCAAATGGAAAATGATTTGCTTTAAGTTCCTGATCAGGTGGTCTCCCTTAAAATGTTGAGATGGTCATTTTCGGCCATCAACATTTTTGGTGCCAGAAGGAGGGCATGGTAAAATTGTGCCTTTGAATATTTTTTTCTTTAAGATTTTATATTATTACTATGGTCCTATGTAAAATACCTCCTTAGAGTTGCTTTATTGGACCTCATCCAACAACTACTCTGATAAAGACATTCCATACCTTTTCTAAGGTAAAATATAATCATAAGACACCTACTTTTAATCGTCTCCTTCAATTTATTTTAAGTTCAAATAATTTCAATATTGATGAGGATAATATTTGCAGAATAGCTACTCTTACTTTGACAGGTAAAGCCAAAGACTGGTGCTTATCACTTCTAGTTTCCTTCGTATGGTTTTGGGACGAATTTTCGAATATTTTCCTTCTCTTCTTTTTCAGGAATATGACTATGAAAATGTGTGTGATCAATTAGAAGAATTGCGTAGGATGGAAGGTGAGACTTAGGATATGTTTTATATTAGATTTAAATTAATTTTAATGCAATTTTGGTCCAAAGATTTGCCTTCTTAATTCCAATTAATTTATATGGTCCAAACATTTAGTGTCTTTGTCCTATGATAACTATCAAGAACCATAAAGTATATCCTTTGTTGGTGATGATTCAATTACTCAAAATGACAACTCCAATTCTTCATAAATTGAAATTACAAATGTTAATCATGATGCACAGTCTACCGTTGAAATTAATTCACAATCTGCTAATAATAAATTGGCATAGCATAGTAACAATCTACAGATCGATCAAATGCAATCTGAATTGTCTATTTTGAAAAATCAACAGTTATCTATGCATAGATAAACCTTTAGGTATATAACTTCAAATTACGATTTTTCTCTTTACCCTGATATCTTTAACAACAATAATTTAATTCATAATCAATTAGCAGTCCTTTTGAATACAATTTAATTTTAGAAAACATAGGAATTGATATTAATAATGAATTATTAATTTAGGTTACTGGTAGAGAAAATTTAATCAATAATCTTGAAGATTCTCTTAATTTGGTATTCAATTACTTTCTTGGTTTTGATTTATTTAATTTAGAGGAAAAGAAAATTAATGAAGTTATTTATGATGATGACTTGGAAAATGAAAATACTTGACCTCTTTGTTTTTCAGAAATAGTTTTGTTTCACTCTCATATTTCCAATTCCTTAGGTAAATCTATTTTTGAATATAAAGAGAACTTTAATCAAGGAATTATTCTAGTCCATTCTAATTTTCAAAAATGAAATCATCATAGTAATTTTGGTATTCAAGAGCCTATCCCAATTTTTTATTCCTACGATGATTGGATTCTTGTTTTGGATCATAAGCTTGAAATCTTCCCATTCCCACAAAAGAATGCAAACAATGAGCTTAACATTATAATTCTTGTTGATATTTGTGGGAATGAAATCTTTGCAAATGAATCCCAACCATGTTGTACTATTATTTGTAACATTAATGTAAATTTTAATTTGCCTCGTTTTTTATTTTCTTCAATTTGAGTATGTTTTTCTTTCAAATTTCATTTTTGAATTTTTTAGCACATTATACTAGAAATTTGAGTATTCAAAATCTTAGCACTCATCATGAACATTAATAAGCCTATATGATAACCAATTCCATAATTACAAGCATGAACATCGGCTACTTTTTATTTTAAAATTTTATTTGAGGGTCACACTTGCTTGATTTATATTTGATTTTCAAAAGAGTTCTTCAAATATTCTAATACTTGAGAATGCATCATTAAATTTTGGTCAGCGATTGAACACTTATAAAATTATTTTAAATCTCCATCCATACTTTATTGCTCCATTTGAAAAGCATTTGGTAGTTCTAGAGCTCAGGAATATTTCTGACTTTTCCAGTGTTCAACAGCCTTTAATATTTGAAAATGTATCATCAAATGCAAACTTGATGTTTCCTCTTCCTTTGAACTTCTTCTAATCATTCAATGAAATACACGCTGATTTCTATGACCCTGTAGGCATATGGTTGGAAGAATTTCGAGGTAAGAATTTTGTAAATAAGTTTATTTCTCCAAATTTGTTAGTCATCCATACCATGCAGAATTTTTGCTTTTAATAATTTAGGTAAACTTTTATTTTTTCGATTTTTGACCTTTTCATTAGTGCATAAATAAACCTGAGAGAGTGGATTCATTGGAAGTATGAGTATACTTAGTCATATATATATATTTTAATTAGGAATAGAATTAGTTTAGTCATTTTTCTCTTTCTTGTTTTCAGTTTAATTTGCTGATTTTTAAACAAGCAATGGGCTCAAATGTTTCCTTTATTATCCATTTAATTTTTGGAAAAAAGTGGCATGGAGCGCTTTGGATCATACACATGTGTGATGCTCTTGATTATCCGTCTTCACAAAATTTCATCATAAGATTAAAATTGCTTTTCTAAAAAAACCACGAATGATGAAATTTCAAAGAATCACTACAATTGAGCATACCAATCTTTCAAAAATCACAAGCATTTCTTTATGGTCACTCTTACCATAGTTTCCTCAATTTAAATGGGAAACAGATGAAAATTACTCATTACTTAGTAGTTAATTTAGATAGAATAATGAGGTGACTTTGACCATATGTAAAGTCAAAGATAATGCATAGGAAAATGTCAAGATCTATAATGTAAATATATCATTAGACTCTTTCAGGTATGTATAAAAATGTTCATCTTCATCTGTTGTTAATTTCTCTTTGCTCCTTTTTGTAGGTCTTCATTAACTTAATTTGGAGACTTGATTTTTACAAGAAAATTCATCTAGCTTTATAATAAAATGAGTAGCCAACTCTTTCCAATCTACAACATGTTCAAGGAAGTATTTTTTATTTCATCAGAATCTGGGTATCTATAGTTTTTCTTTTGTTCATATTTTCTTGCTTAACAAATGCACGAGATGAGCCAATAATTGTTAATGTAGCTGAAATGAAATGTTAGACTCTTTCTTGTTCAGATTTTCTACAAGCAAAGGAAATTGTAAAAATCTTTCAGCAAATACTTTTTCCATGGTATTACCTATGCCTATTCTAAATCTTGTAGTTTCTGGTTGAGTTTAACCTTTCTATTGCACTCATTCATCTTACATATGCATCCATCACATTTCCCTATTCTGAGATGATTCGGGGCCTTTTATTTGAAAATCTCATAATCTCGAACCTGTGCTTCTCGTTTCATTTAAAAAAAAATTATTCCGAGACTATTTCCCTCGAAAGTATCTGTAGTGACCAAAAGTCATATATACAACGGAAATCTTTAAAATAATTCAAAGACATAAATGTCCATTGTAAGGAAATTGATATGAGATATGATGGATTATTGATTATTGTATATTGAATTGATATGAGATATGAGTTGATTACAAATGAGAATGAGGGCCTTCTTATATATCCTAGGTAGGTGCCCTTTCATGAATGGTCAGGTCTCTAATACATGTCTCTTTATTACTATTTTTTTTTCCAAAGGAAAAATCGGTAACCTTTTATTTAAAAAATGAAAAGTTACACAAGCAGATGCATTGAAGCATTTCCATAAGATTCCCATTGGGCTCGAGTGCTTTCGCACCCCTTGCAACGTTACAAAACTAACGTGCATTTAGAAAAAGGAAAAGAAAGAAGAAAGGAGAAAAAGGTAGAAAAACTAGAGACTTCATGTTTTTCTCCCCTTTTTCTTTTCGACCTTGCACCACTCACCTTGAGTGGGCTCGATCGAAGCTATGACTAGCTGAGTTTCTGCTTTCTATGAGGCTGTTTCCTTGTCTGAGTCTGAAGTATCTGAGTGGTGATGCCGTTTAGTCCCGCCCATACTCAGATCCTCGCTTTCCTTCTCTGTCTGATTTGAATGGGACTGTGAAGTCTTGTTACCTGATGTGGTTTCCTTCTGAGTCTCCTTTCCTTGGGCAAACTCAGCATTCTCTACGGGTGTATCTTCCTCTTCTGCTTCTGATTCTTCTTCCTCTGAGACAGGTGGGGGAAATTGCCATCCTTTCCTCTGCTTCCCTTTCTGCTTCTTTTTATTGTTTGCTTTCTTAGCTTCTGGACATGTACTTTGCAGGTGTCCTGTCAGCCTACAGAGCCTGCATTTGAAAGCAGTGTTTTTGTAATCTAGTCCTTGTAGCCAATTTTGTTGTTTGTAGATCAACCTTATGTTGTCTGGTATTCCTTTGCTTAAATCTACTTCCACACAAATGCGTGCAAAAGTGTAGACCCTTTCATCAATGCTTTCTAGATCTGTTTTGATATATTTCCCTATACTATTCCCAATTCCTTCCAATACTCGTTCACTCCAAAAGTGAAGGGGAAGGTTATATAGGCGGACCCAGACCGACACTTTGGAGACAGTCATTTTGTTTGGATCAAAATCTGGAAACCATGGGGTCATAAATAGCCCCGATGTTCCCCAAAACCAAGGCCTAGCATTAATGATTGTATCTCTGACTTCCGTGGATGCAAATCTAACTATAAAAAACCCCTTGGAGCGTAAATGTATATCACATTCCATGGTCCAAGTGGTGAAAATCCAGTGAAATGGATCCATTGGCTTTGGAAAAAAACTGTTAAAATGGCAATTAGGGCCTACGTTTCATAAGACTTAACGAAATCGTCAAGCCCTGTAGAATCAAAGTTAAGGGCTGGAGTTTGCCCTAGCTGATCTACTATGTATGGCCTAGGTGTATATCCGCCTTGATCTGGAGGATACCCTGGATCTCTGTTACCCTGTAAAATATTTTTGTAGGAGGAGCCTCCCTTGGGTTGATGCTAAGGTGCTGTCTTTTTCCCCTTGTCTCCTCCTGAGGAGCTTGGCTGTCCTTGAGGTAGAGCCCCTCCTCTCAACCTAAAGTTTAAAACAATGGTTGTTTCTAAACTAATCTCATAGTTTTTCAGGGTTCTACTATCCTTGAGGGACCACCTGCCACTGACCAAATGTTGGATCTGAACAGGGTATCCCATCAATGCCCATATTTGCTTTTTCAGCTGCATGATGGTGCTTTCTGCATGTACCCACACTAAGCAGGTTTTCCCCGCAGGGGTTTTAATAAAAATTTGAAAACGAGATGTTATTACCTGTAGCCTGGGTTTTGACTGAGTTCCTGATCTGCCTAAGCCGGTGTTGCGGCTATTTCCAGTGTGCTCTAGTTGTAAGTGATCTTCCAGATTTGACCTCATGTAGGGTCATTCTTCCATTTGCAGGTCTAGATCTACAGACCCGATGCTCGATCTATACTCATTGCCACCGATCTGTTGCCTAGATTCTGGCTGTTCTCTAATATTGGCCAGATCGGTTAGATTCAGACCGGATCTGCAATGTTTGGGCCAATCCGTTAAGGGAAAGAGCAGATCTGCATCATGTAGACCCCCTTCTTTGATTTCAAGGACCGATCCAGTGTGAAAACCTGTAGATCCCAACCCTGTCGCGTCTCAGATTTCTTTTCTTCTTCCCCCCCTGCCAATGCTCTGCGCAATTTGGGGATGGCACGACCTGGCTTCTAAACTTTCACCGGCAGACAATGCACTGGCTGCAGCAGCCCTCTGCTCCTCAACTTGCCTTCACCTTTCTTCCCCATGCAGCTCCAAGGTCTAGAAAATTGTTTTATCGTCTCCGCTCGATTTCTCATCGATCAACGCCTCGAAGGAGCTCCCATCGAAGGAGCTCCCATTTCCATACTCGTGCACACCGTTGATTTCCATTCTCGCCCGAGATCTCGCTGTCCTCTCAACAAGTCCAACCCTTTCCCCCTTTTTATTACTAATTAACTAACAATTACTTAATTAATTATTAATTATTATATTTATATTTATTATTTGTTTATGAATTATATTCATAAAATTTCCTCTCTCTTCAAGAAGCTTTGTCCTAAAAAATTACTGAGAATATCTTCTCATCTCTAAACTTTCATCTTCATTGATACAAGATGATGTGATTCACTCAGTGATAGACAAAATTATTATACTGAGAACGGATCAGACCATCATAGATTAATCTTCTGTGGAATCTTTTGATCTATGAAAATTTGTGATGAATAGTTATTGTAGGATTGGATTCTGTAAACTTCAGTATTATTGGTAACATGAATTTGTAATTTATGTTCTGAGTGATACTGGTACGTAGATTGATTCGAAAGTCTGCTCTTGTGATTCAAATGTTGATAAATAGTTCTTCTGGTTGGACTTTCCCTTATCATGTTAGAGGTTGTTTCTTGATTTCCTTCAAGCATTGTTGTTTGTTGAGTCGACTATTGAATCATCATTTGAAATGTCCCTCATTTGAACTACAACTTCTGCATGTATCTTGACTTCAGTAAGTTTATCCTCTGCTTGAGTTACAATTTTGACTGGATCGGTATTTGTTTCTTTATCTTCAACTTGGACTGAAATGATTGGAGACTTCGATATTACTTCTTGCAGTTGTTCTAACTTGTCACTTAGTGATTTCTTATCACTTTTAAGCTTCTTTATTTGCATAAGTAAGGCTTGGTTATGATTCCTTAGACGTGAAAGTTTCTCATTTTGTGAATTATTGACTTTGTCCTTAGTATCTTTCTCTTTATATTTTAAATCTTTTATTTTCTCTAATAATTTTTGATTATTGGTTTTTAGGCACAAATTTTCTTTTTCTTTTTTAAGATAGATTCTTCTTTAGTTCCTTATCAGAACTTTATTTTTCTTATTTTAGTCTTTGTTTCTTAACCATAGACCTTTTTATCTATGAATGTAATTTCTCATTGTGGTCCCTTAGATGCCAAATTTCTTTGTTGTTTTCTGTTGATTTTTCATGAAACCAATGTTCAAGATCTTTATATTTCTTCTCTGATACTTTGTTCTTTTGTTGAAGCTTTATGATTTCTTCCTTGAATCGTTTTATTTGCATCTTCTCATTGTCTTGATGTTCTTTTGCACTAAATAGTCTTCCACACCTTGGACAATGTAAATTGTACTTTTTTTGAATGTATGTATATTCAAATTCGTCTAGACAACTTATGCATTTAGTCCAATATAGTGATTGTTGTGTAGAACTCATCTTGACTACTTCCTTCATTATTTTCGAATTAGACTCCATTTTTCTTGATGTGATAACCTTCCTAAGTAATTTAATTAGATATATATATATATATATATATATAATATATATATATATATATATATATATATTATATATATTTATATATATATATTATATATATATATATATATATATATATATATATATATATATTCTCAATTTTTTTTTTCTTAAAACTCTTCTTTGTTTATATATATATAATATATATATATATATTTTAACTTTTCCATTTCTTTTTTTACTTATTTTGTTTTTTTTTGTACTTGTTTTTTCTATATATATTTATAATTTTTTTTTTCTTTTTATTTTTCAAAAGTCAACTCTAGTGAAACATGGCTATTCACCTCTTTGGGGTATAATATAAAATATATGTCCACTTATGTGCCTTTGACTTGGTTAATTTTTTCCATGTAAAAAATAAAACTTACTATTCACATAAAGAGATTTTGTATTCCTTTTGTTATTCGTTTACCTTGAAAATACCATGGGTTTCTAAAACCTCAAGCTTGTAAACCATTTAATGAAGAATCAAGATAATACTATCTACTCTTTCTTCTCTTATGTATAGTTTTAAAGATATTTGGAAAGATTCCCTGTTATGAAACCAGCTCAAGAAAAGATAGAAAAGATAGATCAACGCCTTAGAATTCAACCTCTTTGAGGGGGAAACCTCCTTTACATTACATAAATGAACAATTCTTTGATGATACAAATGAAAAGACCTCCTCTCTATATATAGGAGTCTAAGGGGTCATAACATAATCAGAGCCTACATAACAAAAATAATGTAAGGGCACAATAATAACAATAGTGGGCTTCTATGGGGCACAATAATAACAATATGGGCACTACATGGGTACATCGATATAATAAGGGGGTTGTACTAATAATATAAGGGGTTCACTAGTATATAGGGGCCTAACATGCCCCTCTCCTTCAAAAAGTGTTGTCCTCAACGCTTGAGTAGTTCTTGATGCTTCTGTATAAACTTCTTGTCCTCCGATGTGGAATCTTCAGCAGGTAAGTTCTTCCACTTGATGAGATACTATGAAATTGATTGATTTCGTAGCTGTCGCGTTCTTGTTTCTGTGACTGCTCCAGGTTCCAATATGATTTTCCTTCCTCTTTAATTTCTGGCAATATTGTTTGAATTGGGATCTTTTGGAACTTTTGAATAAGTGGCCATACTTCTTCATCCTTTTTCGATTCATCCCTTGCTTCCATCTTCTTGAAGTGTCTTCCCATTCGGTAAGGTAACCATTTTTTAAGTGCATGTAGTATTTCCAACATTTCCTTCTCACAAATAGCTTGCTTGAGATGTAGTAGTAAAAATACCCAATCACCTACATCAAAACATTTTTCACTACAATGTTGATCTACCTGTTGTTTCATTCGAGTTTTCACCAAAGTGGCATTATCCTTTAAAAGTTGGAGAACTTGTTGTTGATGCACGATGTGATCTTTCACCACTTGAACCTTTTTCTTCTTGATATGTCCTTCTATCTTTAGAGTTTGAGGAGTGATAATTTCTTCCAATCTTTTACAATATATGGTCGAATTCATTTCTTGATGCTCAATGTGATCTTTCACTTCTTGAACATTTTTCTTCTTGATATGTCCTTCTATCTCGATAGTTTGAGGAGTGGTGATTCCTGCCAATGCTTTACAAGATATGGTCTGATTCATTTCTTCTATCTCTGGGTTGGATCCTGGCGTATATCCTCTTCTTT